>JAJJWX010002700.1:600000-750175 GCA_023529315.1 Papaver bracteatum
TCGAAGAAGTATGGATTTCGAAACCTATTGCAGCAATCCCTAATTTAAATGATATCTAGGGTTTCGATTTGTTTTTACTTCGAATCATCAAGTCACTACTTTAAAATAGGATTCTAATAAGAATGTTTTGATTTAAGAATTCTTTGAAACCTATATTGATAGGATACATGTTCTCCCATGAGTAGCGCTTCAAATCACGAAATATATCTATCAGTTTGATCCTTAGTTGAGGTGTATTGACATGAAGGCACTCTCATGTACGCTACCCAGGAAATCCTAATTCAACTTACTGCTCCAGACACCGTTTTAAGCTAAATTTTATGTTAGATGCTTGATTGGCAGTGCATGCTGTGATTTGAAGTGCTAAAATTTCTCTAACATCTTAGCTGGGCAGTTAATGTTGAGATTAGAGCTAAAGCTTTTAAATTGGTAAAACTATAATTTGTCACATGGTTTGTGTTCTTCTTTAGATTCAGTTTAAATTTCGAAAATATGCTAGCTGATTACCAAAAACAAGATTGTATTACTTCTTTTTCATCCTGTATCTTATTTATGACTTTTGTGATTTGTGTTGTTCATATATAGAGAACTACTACCAAAAAGGAAAAAAGGTGTACCAAAAATAAGATGTACCGGAAGCATTCGAGAGACCTTGGGTTATATTCAGAAGGTTAATCTCAGTCTTTGAAAAAATTAGTTGATGACGATATTAATACTAACAGGACTAGGGTTATATTCAGAAGGTATTCATTTGCCAAATTCAAGTATAAGAAATCTATATAAACTGGTATTTTGTATTTCGCTTTGTGCGCTTTCAACTTTGTTGCCGTCTTTTCTGAAGTGTGGCATCTCAATTCATTTGGTGCTCTTTCTGTACTGCATTTTCTTTAATCTTAGCTCAAAAGTCATAAAATCTCTTCATAGACGGATGCTTAGGGTTCATATTTATATATCACTTTTTGTTTGCAGACACTAAAAGTACTCCATGGTGACACCAGGTTGGGTTTATGTTTCCATTCTTCAAGTAAAGGTAGAAAAGCTTATCCCATTAATTATTATTCAATTCAATCTTTTAATCAAACAGGTCTAACTGTTTTGGAGGTTGGGTTTATATTTCCATTCTGCATCTTTCGCAGAGAAAATGATAGTATACCACATGATTTAAATATTTGTTTCTTTCGGAGGTTGTAAGCTTCGATCCAAGATCTTGACATCAATTTAAGATCAAGTAAGTAACTCTCTCTTACACCAAATATTTTGCAGAATCACGTATAAAGCAGTAGATTAGATTATTGTTTTGCAGTCGGCTATGTTATGTGTGGTGAAATTAAACTATTTATAGACTTTGTCTTTTGAATGTGGTGAATTTCTTATTCTATGTTTTTGTTATGTGCTTACTGTAGTGTGAAAAAGAATTTAATTGAGTAGTTCATAGGGTTGTAATATGCATGGATGTTGTTTTGCTTTTCAAATTAATTCATAGGGTTGTAATATGCATGGATGTTATTTTGCTTTTCAAATTAAAAGATTGGTCCTACCCACTTCATATCCCTCATTCTGATAGAAGATAAGTAACGTTCACAATAATCCATCAAGCAAATTGTTCTCAGAGATTGAAGTTTATCAGACCTTCTCCCACTACTTATTCATCCGATATAGATCGCCATTATTAGTAATTCCAGTTAAAGTGTAATACATGTAACATAAAGAAATTCATAAGAACTATGACAAATATTACATACTCAAATAAAATTTTATGCTCAGGTAGCCCTGATAGAAGAGTTTCTACATTATGTTGATTCCTGTATTAGCTTGCACTTAACATATGAAGGGTGTATCTCTAATATTTTATGATTTTACTCATATTCACCATATGCTTTTATATTAGCTCCAGTGAATATCAACTCTCAAACGGGGATTTGATACTTTTATGCTTTTTTTTCCCAGCTTTGGTTAAAGTTTTTCGGCATGAAAACTAAGCCCATGCAACATAATAAAAAATACTCTATTGCAGAACACTTTGAAAGTTAGATAATGAACTATTTATATGCTTTTAACCAGTATTTTTCGGTGTATTTAGGACATTTGCATTCATAGTTCTTTTTATTTCTTGAAGCACGACTATTTTCTTATTTATACATTGTTTTTTTCTTGATGCCATTGTAAGTTCTCCATGGTGACATCACGTTGGGTTTATGTTTCCATTCTTCAAGAAAAGGTAGAAAAGCTTATCCCATTATTCAATTCAATCTTTATAAACAAACAGGTCTAAGTGTATCTTCAACTTGCGTCGGGAATTCATATTTGATGTCTTAGCTCAAACGGCAGAGCACATGGATTTCACCCATGTTTGTTGTGGGTTCAACTCCCACAGATGGCTTGGTTATATGATTAAATCAAAACCAGAACCAGAACCAGATTAAACTCTAGATTTCGTACATTAACTAGATTTCCTAATTTAACCAGCTATCCTAATCAGGAGATCAAAGACAGTTTAAACTCTAAATTTCCTAATTTAACTAGATTTCCTAAACCTAGCAGTTCTCTTATATATATCTGAATTGTCTTTCCTATTCCTAACATTTTTCACATATATCTTCCTCAATATATACACCTTGGAAAGTGCTTAGTTTATGATCAAATTTTGGCACCATTGTGGAACAAAGGTATTGTCATAAAGCATTGTGGATATATATTGGTTTAACTTAAATTAAATTATGAGGTAAGCATTCAATTGTGTAGTTCAAGATGGTTTGATTGTTTGATTTTTATATTTGGTATGTTTATCTATTCTTCCTATGAGGTAAGCTTTCGATTGTGTACTTTCAAGCTGTTTTGTCTGATTTGTGTATCAGTTCTTCAAAGAGGCAGAAGACAACATCATCACAAGCTAGAATGGTGGAAAAAGAGACAACCAAGTAGTATACAATTATGTTGCAATGATTAAATACCAAGGAGACGAAAAAGTTCACGAATGGTGAAACAAATTCACCAATTTATTTGTGTTAAACTTTTTAAAGAAAAAAAAAAACTGACCTAGTTCTTTTTCAAACATTAGAAAATGTACCGTATAGGGATTAAAGCAAAGAAAAGTATAACTAAAAGTTAACCAAAGGTACATGATCATAGGTTTTCGGAATAAGTTGGATATCCAAGTTATCGTCGGCATAATGATGTAATAGATATAATAATTTGTAATTGATGTGAGACAAACTAGCTGGATTAGTTGCTAAGAAAGGCATAATTCATGATCTAAACTTTTATTATTTGGGATGAATTTGATGTTATTCTCTAATCCTTAATTTAGACGGACACTAGGATATGAAGATACTTAATTTTACAAAATCAAGAGTATATACAAAGGGTTGAAAGATCTATATTTTTTGTGCATTACCTTGGAAAACATTTGGACATGAAATCAAGGAACATATGTCATTTGTCATTCAAGAGGTGGGAGAGTTGCACGTAAAGGAAGCACATGAGCTAAAAGATTTGGAATGAAAATAGAATTCAACTATATATGTACGGACTCATTCTTTACAGGAGAAGTCTCACCCAATAATGATGTAGCAAAGTTAATAAAGTAGTTGATTTGTATGCCACATACGGATCATAGAGGTATGGGTGCGTGTAAGAGATTAGGAAGGCGCTATGAACTGAAAGTCAAGGATCTAATTTCACTTTTGAGAAATCATGTCTCTATATTCGCAATTTAGTTTCGTTAAATATAACAAGGCGCTATGAACTGAAAGTCAAGGATCTAATTTCACTTTTGAGAAATCATGTCTCTATATTCGCAATTTAGTTTCGTTAAATATAACAACCACAGTAATACTCACCTTTTTAATTACATGGAACATAGATTTTTTTTCATATTCTAAGTGGACCAGTTGTTATATGTCTGTCTTCGAATCCAGAGCCTAAACTTTAAAATTAATTCAAACAATTTGACTTACAAAACAATGTTTTCATGGAAGACTATTTGTTTTGGACTATTTTTCATGTGTATGGACTACATATTGGGCAATACATCTTAGCCTGCGTAAAACTTATTTTAAACATAAGTTCCAAAAGTTATTGCTAAAAAACCTTTTTCTTATAATTTGTGATTGCCCGTTAATTATCAAGTGGATTTTGGATTAAAGTAGTATACAATTCTATTGCGATGATTGAATACCAAGAAAAAGAATACAATTTACGAATAGTGGAACAAATTCACTAATTTATTTGTGTTAAACTTTTAGATGACAAAAATGACTGAGCTCCTTTTCAAACATTAGAAAATGTACCATATAGGTATTGCAGGAAACGAAAGTTTAACCAAAGCTACAAGATCATATGTTTTCGGAAGAAGTTGGATCTCCAAGTTATCGTACACATAATGATGGAATAAATATAATAATTTTTAATTTAATAAGACAAACTATACAAATATTGTTCCTTCCAACACAATATATCATGAATATTTAATGTGAAAATTGTTCTTTTTATTGGCATATGTTAATGACCGTCGATACACATCCAATTATACTTACTACGTGTCAAGTATTAACGCAAGAATTGTAAGATGTTTAGAAGACATATGGATGAGGGGATCTTGATCTTTGCAAAGGTAACAATCAGACCAAAGATCCAAAAATAAATGATAAGTTGTATGTTTTGTTATATAGTTGGGGTTGTTGTGTAGGCCTTAAGTATGCACACTAAAAGGAGAGGTTAAGCCGGGGCCATAAAAACCCGGTGATACCTAGTAAATAAATAAAAACTATTACAAGTCGGTATAGTCAAGAAAATAGGTCGATAAATAAATATTTGTCGATATAAAGGTCAGAATGAAAAACTATTACTATTGATCGTGGTTATGTGACCTATGCGAGGAAAATTGATCAGAGTCTTATAAGGCAGATCGATATTTTCCATAAAAATGGTATCCTCAAGGTGAAAGCACTAAAAAACTAGCCCTGAGTATTTCGTAGCTTGACCAAATTCAAAGCTCCTCTGTTTACTATAAATCTAGCAATATTCTAGGAACGTTGTCAGGGTCCACACCGGGAGGCAAAGACAATCCTAATTTTCTTCCGCAGGTAAATCCTGATGATGAACTTCAACATCAACTCCTCATCTTTTTCGAGATGATTGATGAACAACAAAAGGAATTGGAAAATCAACACCAACCGGTTGTGGTCAGATCCCTGAATTAAACTCCAGGAATAACTCTTGTTAGACTATTACAATAACTCGCAGGTGGCAACCTACTCGAAGTAGGACCATCTTTCAAGCTAGTTCTCCGGGTAGTCAGTTGCACATCGCCATCATTATCATCAGAGGTATCATCCCCGGCAAGATCATTAACAACCCTGAATGTGTGTGCATCAGCATCCCCAAGTTCTGAAGGAACTGAACTAAGAGGAACTGCGAATAACACAAGAATTTGGTCAATTGAATAATGATGCTTACCACAATTATAATCAGCATTTTGAATAATCTCCCTTGGAATGAAATTATTCTGAGGACCCAAATGATTCTGCGTATGTTATAAATCATCAATCATGGGGAAAACGTGATTTGGAATCAAAAGGTGGTCAGGGCCTGATCGTAAAATGATCGTAAAATGACAGAAATGTCAAAATAAAAAATTGGTTAGTTAAAATCATTAATTAATAACTTTTGAACTTATATGAGTGGGATAGGATTGAGGTAAGATCCAACCTTGACTCATCGAAAATTGGATCACGGTCTAATTCTCAATTTCCTTTAATAATAAGAGGAAGAACATCATTACTGGAATTCATGTTAACATCAGAGCTTGGTTCACCTTCAATAAAAAAAAACTCGATGCCAATAGAATAGAAATATTTGGTGACTTGTTGCGAATAACCAACAACCCAGACTCAGCACTACAATCGGGAGATGGGTTCATATCATATCTTTGAAAGACAGCTAGAGGAGTAATTTTATAACGATCACTGCCCAGACGTTTGTTGTAGTCAATGACTATTATCGTAGATGCACAAAATCTGTTACACATCTGCCCATGAGCACAGTCTATCAACAACAAAGAATCTTGAATCAAAGAATCGATTGGAAAAGTCATAAATCGAAGATAAGAATCTGATATCAACAATTCACCCAAAATATAATTATAAACTTGGGATGCCATATAAATATAGGGGAAAGAATGACGGAATGAAATCTTTTATCCTTGTAAAAACTTGTGTTTTTCATAAGATGGGAGCAAGGAGGAGCAATAGAGAAGTCATCCGTCATTAAAAGAATCAAAGAAGTTCCAGTAAAAACTTTAAACCGCCGAAAGGTTTGAAAAATTTATACACAACCTCAAGCTCTGAACTGAGTGAGAAGAAAAAAAATTGTAAAAAGAAAATTTGCAGATTTGAAATCCTTTATAATAAAGAAGAAAAAGAGAGAGGAAAAGGGAAACTACCTTAGCCGATACATCAACCTCGCTAAAACTCTCCACAACTATGACAAGTGGCATTAAACCCACTATCTCAAGTCATAAAAGCCCACGACCTAAAAGGGTGAAGAAAACCCACTTTAGCTCTTTAGTTTTCAAAAAAGGTGAAGAAAACCAACCGTTACTGTAGGATCAGAATATCGCCATGATATTACTCTTGCGAGATTAACAACACTTCTGCGAACACCACCGCGAGTTCTTCAACAACACTTTGCGAGTATCACAAGATAATTTAAAGAGTGACGTAATAGCTGACGAATGAAGAAACACGAGAAGAGCATGATTGTCCTGCGATGGTTACAACGCTTGCGAGAATTGACATTATAACTACTACGATAATATCTCGAACCAGATCCGAAATTAAAGGACAACTTAGCTGTCATCCACTATGTAACTACCCTATATAAAGAGACCCAGTAGATTCAGAGAGGGGATGATGTATTTTTGAATGTTGAGATAGTCTTGAAGAGAGAGAAAATTCAAGAGAGCGATTGTATTCTTGATTTCTTCCATTTCTTGTAAATATTTCTGAGAATCAAATAAGAAAGTGTTGTTTTTAATCTTCAAATATGTGTTAATTAATGTAAATTCTTATCAAGGGTGTAGTGTAGGTTTTCCTGCAACTACATTTTGGCGCCCGAAACAGGGAATGAATTAACAAAAATCATAGAAAAAGCGAGGTAGAAGATGAGAGTTATTCAAGATTAAGAAGATAATTGAACAAATCAGTGAAATAGTTGAAGAAAAAATGATCAGAGCCAAATAGAATTGTAGGAAATTGGAGTGTGGTATGGTAATAAGAACAATGATCGACAAATTCCATGAAAACATTAAAGGGAAGATACATAAACGAGATTTTGAAGGAAAGAAAATTATGATAGTGGAGAAAATATCACCATTGAAGGAATGGGAAAAGCATAAAATCACATTTACAGCAGCAGAAATACCAGTAGAAAATTTGAATCATACATCTCCTTTGGTAATTATGGTATCCGTTATACAAATAAAGAAGGAAAAATCAACAAAATCTGCAGAAGAATGGGCTATAAATAGAACTTTGGTGGATGCAGGAAGTTCTGTAGATATAATATTTTATCATGCATTTAAGAAAATAGGATACATAGATGAAGAAATGTCTTGTTTAACATATCATATTCATGGTTTTGGAAAATCTTTAACAAAACCTAAAGGCGAAATAGTGGTACGAATTCCGCTAGGAAAGATTGAAACACAAGTAACATTATGTGTGGTAGACATGGAATCGTCGTATAACATGATACTGGGAAGACCATGGATACATGCAATCAAGGCTGTAGCATCAACATTGCATCAATGCATCAAATTTCCTATGCCCAATGGAATTGGAGAAATTAGAGGAGATACTGATCTTGCGAAGCTGTGTTATCAAACTGAAGTAATCAATTATGAAGAGCGTCCAAAGCAGCGAAAAGCTCGCATAAAAATGGCGAAAGAAACAAAGAAAGAAGTAGAATTTAAAGTTTACATGATAAGAGCAAAAGAAGGAAAAAGGAATACCCAGCGAAATCTCGCAAGAAGGAGATGAACTCGCGGGAGTTGTGAAAACCTCAACACCAATGGGAGAGCATGAAGCCAGCTACACCGCAGCAGAACCAACAAAAGAAGTAAATATTGGAAGTAAAGAAGAACCTAAGATGCTGAAAATTGGAACGAAGATGGATGCAGATGAAGAAGAGCGAACCATAAACCTCTTGCGAGAGTATAAAGACATCTTCGCATGGAATATGGATGAGATGCCTAGAATAGACCCATCAGTTGCATATCATAAGCTAGAAATTAACAAGGAGGTAAGACCATTTAAACAAAGGATAAGAAAAATCGCAACAACATACCATTCCCAAATAGAAGAAGAATTATAAAAGATGCTTGATGCGGGAATTATTAGGCAGGCAAAGTACCCGGAATGGATTGCAAATATGGTGGTGGTTCCAAAGAAGAATAAAGTGATAAGAATTTGTATAGATTTTACTGACTTAAACAAAGCTTGTCCTAAAGATAGCTTTCCATTACTAGATATTCCTCAAATGGTCGAATCAGCAGCGGGAAATGATAGAATATCTTCATTAGATGGGTATAAAGGATATAATCAGATTCCTCTCACTGAAGAAGATCAAGAGCACACCGCATTCTTTGCCCCAAGAGGATTGTACTGTTATACAAAGATGCACTTTGGTTTACGAAATGCTGGTGCAACATATCAAAGAATGGTGGAAAAAGTGTTTGCAAAATGGATCCATAAAACATTAGAGGTATATGTAGATGACATGTTAGTCAAAAGTAAAGAAACTAAAAACCATGTGCAAGACTTAAATGGGATTTTTGATCAAATGCGACATTTTAAAATCAAGGTGAATCCCGAAAAATGTACTTTTGGAGTAGCTTCAGGAAAAAAATTGGGGTAAATTGTGTCAAAGGAAGGAATACAAGTTGACCCAGATAAAGTACAAGCAATTCGAGACATGCCAACACCAGCAACAGTAAAATATGTGCATAAGTTGAACGGGCTCTTAGCCTCGCTAGGAAGATTTATCTCGCGATCTTCAGATAAATGCAAGCATTTCTTCAACATACTTAAGAAGGTTACAAAATTCAAGTGGACAGATGAACGTGAGAAGGCTTTTCAAGGAGTTAAAGAATATTTAATGAACATATATATCTTACAGAAACCAGAGCCCGGAGAAGAATTATTGATCTACCTTGCGACAACTTCGCACACGTTAAGTGTAGTATTACTGCGAGTGGACGTAGGAATAGAAAAACCAATTTATTACATCAACAAAACATTTAATATTGCAGATAAAAATTACTCAGAGATTGAGAAATTAATTCTGGCATTGGTTTATGCAACCTTTAAACTTCGCATCTATTTTCAAGCACATAAAATAAAAGTATTAACAAAGGTACCAATTGAGTCAGTAATGAAGAATTAAAAAAGATCAGGCATGGTTGAGAGATGGAATGCACAAGTAGGGAACTTTGAAATCAAATACGAAATACTATCCTCGCCGAAATCACAAGCTGTAGCAGATTTTTTAGCAGAATTTCCTCTAGAAGATGATGAAGCTGTAGAAGAAATGATGGACATAGAAGAAGAACATGGAGACCCAAAAGATCTATCAAAAGAAGCCAATATGTGGGAAATATTGGTGGATGGATCATTAAATGGGGAAGGTAATGGAATTGGAGTTGTCTTTATTTCGCCAGAAGGAGAAAAAATAGGTTTCTCATTTCGTCTGGAATTCACGTCCACTAATAATGAGACGGAGTATGAAGCGGTGGTGCATGTGTTAAAATTCGCAATAGAAATGAGGTTGGAAAATGCTAGAATTACTAGTGACTCGCAATTGGTTATTCGCCAGATAAAAGGAGAATACATGACGAATGAACCATCTTTGAAGAAATACAAGAAACTTGTTGAAGAATTGTCTGCGAGAATTCCAAAAATAAAATGGAGACATATATCAAGAAAAGATAATAGACTCGCAGATGCTTTTTCTTTCATATCTAGCATGATGATAAATCCAGCTGCGAGATGCATAAAAATTCAGACACTTGTATCACCCTCAATCAATAAGGAAGAAGAAAATGAAGCAGATGTGATGATGATAGAAGGTGTTGAAGAAGAACCAAAAGGCAATATTGCAAATTGGCGAACAGAACTTCATGCATATTTGGCAAGAGGAGAGACACCAAGAAATAGATTAGAAACACATAAATTGCAAAGCCGAGCAACAAATTATGAATTAAGAGATGGAATATTATATCGCAAATCTTTTAATGGACCATCGCTAAGATGCTTGACAAGGGAAGAAGGACAAAAGGTGTTAAATATGTTGCATAGTGGAGACGCTGGTAATCACAGTGGGGGAAGATCTTTGGCATACAGAAAAAAAATGCAAGGTTATTATTGACCATACATGCATGAGGACGCGAAGCAACTTTTAAAACGATGTGAAGATTTTCAGCGATATGGAAAGAAAATACATGCACCAGGGGTACCATTATCATCCTCAATCAGTGTGTGACCTTTTGGAAAATGGGGGTTGGATATTGTGGGACCATTTGTACATCTGGACAAATAATATATTTAATTGTCGCTACAGATTATTTCACAAAATGGGGAGAAGTAAAAGCAGTGAAACACATCCGCGACAAAGACATTTTTACATTCATATTTGAAAATATAATTTGCAGATTTTGGATTCCTTCACAGTTGGTATCTGATAATGGAAAACAGTTTGAAGGACAGAATATCGAATTTTTACTTAATGCATTTAAGATTAAATGTGGAAAATCAACACCACTATATCCACAGGCTAACGGACAGTCAGAGGCAACAAATAAGACAATTGCAGATATACTGAAGAAGAAATTAGAAGGACACCACAGGGCATGGTGCGAACAAGTACATAATGCAATATGGGCTTACAATACAACTAGACGGGAAGCCACCGGAATGTCACCTTTTTGTTTGACATATGGGGTTGAGGCTGTGTTACCAACAAAAGTTGCCATTCCTATAACAAAAAGAGAAGTTTGGGAGAAGAATCTTAGTGCAGGTATGATTCTAAATAAACTTGATGAGCTAGAAGATAAGAGAGAAAAATCCTTACAACATATGGAAAATTATCAGCGGAGATTAGCTCGCGAGTATAACAAACGTGTCAAAATACGTGAGTTTCAACCAGGTGATTTAGTGTTGCGAGAAACACCAATGTATCAGCGAGAAAATGGTGGAAAGCTAGCGAGAAAATGGGATGGACCATATATCATTAAATAAATAGTTGGAACTGGGGCATACAAATTAATGGATCCAGAAGGTAGAGATGTTGGTCAAAGACTTGATAGACCGTGGAATAGATTATATTTGAAAAATATTATCAATAACAAATTCTGCGAGATGCTGGTATATTATATGATGAAACGGATAATAAATTTTTCTTTCTCTATCACAACTGCGAGATTCTTCAAATGACAGAGCAAATAAGAAACGCGAAAATATCGCAAGAAACGCGAATAAAATTTCGCAGAGACAGAAGAATGGGACAAACCTTTATGACGTACACCCTAGTTCGCGAATAAAATTTCGCAAGAGGCAAATGTAAGACCTAAAGTGCGTCATATAAGGGGCATCTCTTTGCATGGCTCAGGGATAAGGTTATACCGTTGCTAGAATCTGAGTCATGGAGATGTTGGGGTTAAAGAAAACCTATCCGGGGGAGGTACCTTGGATTTCCAACTGTATAAGGTTATACCCTGGTTGGACGACCGAGGGTCTCTTCTAAGGAGTGCAGAGTATGACCAAAGTGCCGAGGTACATGGTTGAGCCAAGAGTGCCCGGGGCGTAAGAAACTAACCTGGCCATTCTTGGCAAGTCTTGGCTATGATGCACTCGGCCCGAAGAAAACCCCACTTAGGGTGCAGTCTTGTAACTATATGCCATATAGGCATAAAGGATAAGAGGCTGCGAAAACATCTGGTTTTTGTTAAGACCATATGGGAGGAGCTAGTCTTTTATGGCCAGTGTGCCCTCCTTGAAGGGGCAACCAGGGGGAAGATAAGGGCGGCACCCTCCATTAGGGAGCTGATAAGTGTCTAAAGACAGCAATGTCATGGGGCTTTATGATCGCAAGAACATTTAGGCCTGTCATATTATCGCGTGAAAAATATTATACAGAGGCAACAAGCCATGAGAAAAAGTTAAGATGAGATCAATGGTTTTTACATGAAAGTGTAAAGACGTCCTGTGATTTCATCGCAAGACGGCAATGTCATAAGGCTTGTTCTCGCAAGGGAGCTTAGACTTGTCATATTGTCGCAGAGAAATCGACAAAATACGGATAAGGCAAGGTCAACGGGTTATTACATGCAAATGTAAAGACGTCATGCGATTTTGTCGCAAACACAAAAAATTAGCAAAATAAGACCTTTAACTAGGAAGGCAAAATAAGACCAACAGAATAATCCCAAACATTAACTATTCTATTTTAAGAATGCAGGAAAGATTTGTTCATCACAGAAGAGATGATGAGAAACAAGTATCCTTTAGAATTTCCCAGAAAAATTATTCAGAATCACACAACAGGATTATTTATAATTTTGCAGATGTATTCATAATATCGCAATACTATACATGATTTCGCAAGTACTATTCGCAACACAATTCGCAAGGAGAAAATTCGGGAAGCATTTGTTCATCACAAGAAAGATAATGAGGGGCAAGTATGGGAGTTGATAAATAAAATATCATTATCTTCCTTGATAAGATTCAAAATAACAGAAATAAAATTGAATTCCAAAGTTGCATAAAGATACATTACTCGCAAGAAATAGGAGGAAAAAAAAACAAAAAAAAAACTCAAGCTTCAATATTGGTCTCACCATTAGTCTCGCCAACTTCATTCTCCTTGTCAATATTCTTCGCGTCACGATCAGCTTGAGTTTCTTCTTCATCTAACTTTTCACTAGTAATTGCTTCACCACCAGTAGCTACTTCTTTAGAATGACTTTTTTTCTTCTTCTGTTGGGTCTTCTTCTTGAGAGGCATCTTCTTCACCACTTTTATAGATTAGATCATTATCAATGGGAAGAGGAATTTCATCATCATCTACTTCTAGAGGCACAACGGATACAGGAGGGAGAGACTGGGATATCAAAATGTCATTCACAAGAACTTCAGCACTAAGATGAACCTTGTGAAGGAAACCTTTATCACGATTTCTAATTTCCATATTTTTGAAGTATTCAAGATAGTCATATCTCCTCTCTGCACGATCGCGAGATTGAACAAGATTGGCGGTGAGCACTCTGTTTTCTTTGCGAACTTTAGCCAGTTTTTCAATCAAATCAGAAATGGTAGAATGAAGGCTTTTTTCAGATTCTGCGAGAAACATAAATTGACAAGAAAATATTCAGATGAAAATCTCG
Organism: Papaver bracteatum; assembly: GCA_023529315.1. Classification (NCBI taxonomy): domain Eukaryota; kingdom Viridiplantae; phylum Streptophyta; class Magnoliopsida; order Ranunculales; family Papaveraceae; genus Papaver; species Papaver bracteatum. The sequence goes on from JAJJWX010002700.1 coordinate 613,442, forward strand.
CAAGAAATATAGCAGAGAAATTAAATAGAAAAATTAACAATTAAGGCAGTCAAAATGACTACCTTCTTTTTGAGAAGTTAAGTTTTGAATCAGTGTTAAGAAGCAATTCCCCATTGGTTCATGGCATCATCAAAATTATCTCCAACTATACCCTTCAGGCGAGACTTTATAATTTCTTCTTTGGAGAGGAGATAAGTATTTTCTTTTGCTAATAAGGAGTAAGATTCTTCTAATTGAGAATATTGATCTTGGAGTTTACTGACTTTTAAACTTAGGGTTAACCTGCCTTTGATAAGTTTATCTTTCTCAGCAGCAGAAGATTCAGTTACTTCCTTGAGTTCGTCTTTTAATGAACGAAGAGATTGTTCTTGGTCGTTACATACTTTCTGAAGAATATTTATTTGTTGTGAGGAGATCGCCATCTTGTTTAAAAAACTACGTTTCTCCTGAGACAAAGTTTTATTTTTATTTGATAAAGATTCCATCGCCAAGTTAGCTTGGGGTTAAAAAATATGAGAGGCGAGTAACTTCGCTACTTAACAGATTTTGACTTTATGCTAATTGATCGTTCTCATTGGTAAGAGTATCTATTTGATCGGTCGAGTATGTGTAAAGATTATCTAATCTATTATATTGATCCATCCAAGAATCTTTCTCAACACGGGCTTATTTAGCGATAGACTCAAATTGAAATATCTTCATTAATCGTTTATGATTTAAAGCTAAATAGGCAAACCAAATATTTAAAAGGAAATTGAGTACAGAAAAGATGAAAATCTACTAGAATAGAAAAATTAGAGGCAGAGACTGAAGAACTATACCTTTTAACTCCTTATTTTTATCGCGAAGGTTTTCGCAATCTAGTAAAGAGTTGCGAAGCTTGTGATCAAGAATATCACATTCTGAAGTTTTGGCTTGGAGACTTCTCTTTAGAGCTTCAACTTCATTTTCTAAAGACGCTCGCGAAGCAGTTCGATCAGAACCAAAATATTTGATTAGAGTCTCGCAGACATCATATTTGAAAGGGTCAGTAGAAGATTTCCTGGCATCATCTAAAATGTCATACAAAACTTTAAAAGCAGCATCAACCCCTACTGCTGCTTCTTTAGATGAGGGAAGAGGTGTAGAGGGTGAAGTGGTAATAATGGCGAGTTGGAGATTTGAGTCATTTGCGAGGGTTGCATCACCAGAAGGTGGAGTGTCTGGAAAAGTAACGATTGGAAGTAAAATAGAAGAGGAATAAGCTTTGTTCATAACAGTTTTGGGAGTCTCATTCATTGGAGGATTAATGGCATCAGGGGTATTGATAATGATATTCTCACAAATAGATGATGGAGGTTCCATCTGCGAAGTAGTAGAAACAGATTTTGAAGATGAAAATTTGGGAATAGTAATATCAATCTCAAGAGCCTTGGCTTTGCGATATTTCTTGCGAGGTTTAACAACATTTTCATCACCCTGCGAGTAATAATATAGATAAGAAACAGAGGAAACAATATTGTTATTAAGAAAACAAATGTTTCTTCCTACCTTATGACTCGCAGACTTCCTTTTCTTTTCAGTGAGTTTTTGTTGTGAATCTTCGAGAAGATTCGGGTTTTGGTCGATAAACTGAGTGTTGGATGTAGTTCCACTGAAAAGAAAACATAGTATGGGAGTTATATAGAATCAAGCAAAAAAGATCAAATAAGGTGAATAAATATGATTTAGACAAACAAAATCGAGTTTAATAACGTCAGAAGAACATATACCTTGGAGATTCCATTGAAGCAGCAGCAGATGAATTTGCAGAAGAAGAAAGTTGCAGGTAGAAAAAATTTGCAGAGAATGAAGAGGTGTAGAAGATGAAGAAGTAAAAGAAGAAAAAATATTTCTTTGATAGGTTCTCTCTTTTATAGACAGAAGGATGGTAACAGAGTAATAAAATATTAATCGCTAAAAAAAGGAATATTCGACACGTGTAGGCGGTAACACTTAATTTACGGAGTTTTGTTGATCATAGAAGATGAAACGATGAATAGCTGCGGCATTTTATTTCTCATGATCTTTCCTCCTTCGCAGAAAAGACATGAGAAGAGGCAAGATGTAGAACCAGAATATCGCCATGATATTACTCTTGCGAGATTAACAACACTTCTGCGAACACCACCGCGAGTTCTTCAACAACACTTTGCGAGTATCACAAGATAATTTAAAGAGTGACGTAATAGCTGACGAATAAAGAAACATGAGAAGAGCATGATTGTCCTGCGATGGTTACAACGCTTGCGAAAATTGACATTATAACTACTGCGATAATATCGCGAACCAGATCCGAAATTAAAGGACAGCTTAGCTGTCATCCACTATGTAACTACCCTATATAAAGAGACCCATTAGATTCAGAGAGGGGATGATGTATTTTTGAGTGTTGAGAAAGTCTTGAAGAGAGAGAAAATTCAAGAGAGCGATTGTATTCTTGATTTCTTCCATTTCTTGTAAACATTTCTGAGAATCAAATAAGAAAGTGTTGTTTTTAATCTTCAAATATGTGTTAATTACTGTAAATTCTTATCAAGGGTGTAGTGTAGGTTTTCCTGCAACTACAGTTACTTTAAGAATTCTGAGAAAATTTAATAAATATATACTTGACATTAAAAGCTATGTTTATAATGAAGCAACAATAACTCTTGAACTTACTAAGGATTGGAAGCTAATATTCCCCAGAGGGATAATAATAAATGCCCAAAAATTGACACAATATCAACTGGCCAGAGCATATGGAGTAAATGCTACCTAGACCGCTATATGATAACATAACATGTTTATCCAAAACTATCCCATTTTTCGAGAGATAAGAGAGGCATACCAGATCAAAAAGATCTCAAAGATATGATATCGAGGTAACATCACCCATCTAAGAACAATAATTTTATCTCTCACCCAATCTATAAGGTGAGCTGTAAATATAACATTTACACCAAAATAAAGCCACGTCTCTCATATCAACCATCTGTAAAAAAACGATCATGACCGTTATAAGCAAAGATAAATAACCAAGTTTAAATATTGTACAATCAAGAGACTAAACTTTAAATAAACTGGGGGCAAATATGTAGATGACAAAATATAGCATCTACCAAGTACTGATAGTTGTAAGGTCATAAGAGTTGAGTGTTGAGACAAAAACCAGGTCATAATCTGATAAACGAGTCTCTAGTACGTGTGAAGACCTGAAGGTCACTACATTCCTACATTCACGGTCCGAAGAAAAAGAAAAAGTCACGTGCACGACCCGATTTTTGAAGCCCATATCAAAGACTGGACCAAGAAAGCAGCTGAAAGTCAAGATCAAGAGCTCGAGACATGGAGTAGGGAGTACAACACGAAAGAAGAACCATATCTAGGTTGATGAAGTTACTTTGCAAGGAAGTAAAATCTGAGTAGATTATGACGTCATCTCCATCTAGATTAAGGTGGTTCCTCGTTAGACATGCTTCTTGCGTGGTAGCTACGCTAGTATAAATATCCAGAGTGGATAATCTTGTAAAATAAGTACAACGTACACAATTTACTCTGATTAATAAAGATACACTTTTCACTGATTCTCTCCCCTTCATTATCTTTCTGTACAGTTCATTGTAACCGACTTAGAAGATAATTATCAAAACCAAGCTGGTATTGAACAAGATAATCACCAATTAAGGACTGTAATTAATCGTAATTGTGATCCAACAACCAAATCATCAATAAACATCATTGTGTACGTATGTATACGATTCACTCCTAGGATACGAAATACACATCTTCAAAGACTAATCTGAAGAAAATAAATGTAATATAAAGTGGAAGCAATCTGAACGGATCTCCCGCTATGGTGCCATAATAATAGGTATCGAGAAAGATCATCGAAGACAAATAAAACTGAGACAAAGAATTTAACGTGGTTTAATCACTAGACATATATCCGCGGATGAAACCCTGCAGAGATGATTGTTTATTGATTATCAGTAATCACTGAGATGATCTTGCACTTACATTGAAACTCTTATTTATATATAGTTAACTAAACATAGGAAATAACATAATATGTCATTTAACTAGGTAGTGCATATCTTAGAAAACTAATAACATAACATAATTATCTAGGTTTTATTTAACTTGGTATTTGCTTCATGCATGGTCACTTAATCTTCTCTTCAAGTACAGACATGTACGGTACACCCCTACAATATTCCAATATGGTCGGGAGGGACGCATCTATTATTTAATAAGATATTCTGTATAGTATTATTTGATATAGATATTTTGTATAGGGCTCTCACACAGTTACTAATGGCCTTTCATAGTGTTACATGAAGTGAGTAAGGTACGATAATGACCCGATTTTCTAAGATCTATAGAACTTCCTAATGTATCTTATTTTCGTTTTAATTAGTTTGTAAGTTTTTTGAGGTTCTCTGCCTCTTTTTTCTTTCAGACTAGTTTGTAATTTTCGGCTATTTATTAGTACAATTTGGATTTACCAAAAAAAACAACAAACAAACATAAAACTTCACCAATATATCTAGATTTGGGTCATTTTCATGATAATATCTACCGTCCCGCTTCACCAAAAAACATAAAACTTCCCCGATATATCTAGGAACATGTAATTGGGGGATATGAAATAATAATTTTACTGTTCATACCGGCATAGTGTTTCAATTTTTTTTTACTATGCATGTATGAACAATAACCGTACTATTCATATCCCCCAATTAGTTTTCATATCCCCCAATTAATTATTCATATCTAGATTGGGGTCATTTTGAGTTCGATTATCCCAAGTTTCCTCTCTCCTCTCCGCTATGCTCTTCCCTTCCAAAAACTTCAAAAACCCTAGCGTCGTTTGATTTTTCTCCTGCTCAGATCGGCTCCTGTAGAGAAGATTTGAGCAGTAGAAGCTCAACCCATCAACAAACTTTGTTTCTTTTTTAATATCTGCTTTGATTTCTTTTTTCCCCTACAGTTTTGGTTTTGAATCTGGTTGTTATAGATTTCAACTCTAACTGGTTTTTTTTTCTTTGATTTGTGTTTCATAGTTTGGATTATAGTATTATGATTTCGATCTGTGATAGGTTCCCATCAACTGGGTTTACAATCAATTTGTTGGAGAAGATCAAGTTAACACCAGCAACAACAAATATTTTTGCAACATCAGGAGCAATATTTCTATCAAAGACACCAACAACAATGTTTATTTCAAAGACACCAACATACATCAGCTACAGAAGACCGATTCCGACGAATACTCCGACCGATTTCACCCCAAGATAAGAGATTACAGCTGTCTTTGTTACTTGTGTTACCACTTTTATGAAAAAAACCTTGAGAAATGGTTGGATCTTTGGATCCTAACACCTCTACTGATTGTGGGGTTGTTAAGTGATTTGGATGTGTTCTTTTTCATCCAAACAAAGTCATTTAAACTTGTTATGTTAGTGTTACTACTTATGAAACTTTGGAATCTTAAAAGAATGGTTGGAATTCTTTGTTGAAATTGGGTCTGTAACTGCTATGTTGAATGCTTGGCTTGTTCATGTTGTTTGTCTGAGTTTGTAAAAGATGCTGAAAACTGTGTAATGAGTCGGTCCTGTAATCGAGTCAATCATGTAATCCTGCCCGATTCCGATTTGGATTATCAATATAATTAAATTAAGGTTTTTCGAAGAAAAAAAAAATCTACCGCAAAGGAGTAGAAGATAGAACAAACTCTCCCAAAATTTAGGTTGTTCATTTCCCTTTCCTCGTTTTAAAATTGATTCTGTAAATCTTGTAGGAAAAAACTATACAGCTGTAGAAAGAGTACAAAAGCAATGGGACATCCGGAGCTACTTTAATATCAGTAGGAAAAAAAGTCGCAAGTATGCATTCCCATCCTATGCCATTGCATTATATAACTTCACTCATTACTAACTACCCTTTCTTACCACATACAGGAAGAGAAGATGGTTGAGGAGTGGGTCTTCAATCTTCAATTACTATGATTTAAAAAAATTAAAACCTGCATTGTGCTGCCATAGTGATAAGTAGACCTACACGACCACACAGATGAAATCAACGCATCATGCTTGACAGCATTGGAGATTTATAAACAGTTCCTTCCAAGAAGAAGAATTTGTAGAACATAGCAATTATGGAGCTGGAGGAATGAATCCCATCCTGCACGTTGCCTGAATGCGCGGACATGGCTGATGGACAACAGTAATAAGAATGTGGGTATATATATATGACGACCCCTTCTGGTCCCAAATCTTCAGTTAGCATATTTTCCTGCAAGAACATTACTCATCACATGGGTTCATATGGACCCTAGACCCTGTTATATCTAATTATCAAAAGAACTACATCCAAAAAATTGTCCCACACTTCTTCTTTTTTTATCTTGGATGCTTATTGTTTCATCATATTCCAGAAGAGAAGATCTTTCCCTTTCTCTATTGCTACAGCACTCTTGGGAGGATACTTCAATTTTCCATGACTGCTACGAGACCTACCAGATTCCATATCTGCTAGCTACAAGAATTATCAATTTAGTGGATCTGATTGATTTAATAACTATACGTGGAATTTGGTAATAATTAGTGGATCTGATTGATTTAATAACTATATGTGGAATTTGATAACACTCATAACATCCTTGAAAATTTTGCATACCGAATACTGAGCATGAAGAAAAATTCAACCGAGTAAAATGTGATCAAAATATAATTATGATCCAATGATTCCAAACAATCTTTTTCATCACATTGTCCCAAAAAATCTTTTACAGTTACATTCATCCATTTCTACATTCAATACTACTCTTACAACTCACTCATCTCATTAATGAACCCCGAAAAAAGGAAAAGTAATTCGGAAGGAGAAGAAGACCTGAAAAGAGAATCAACCCTTCCTTCCATGAAAAGAAAATCATATAGTTTATCTTTTTAGTAGGTGAGATTTTTAGAGCCATAAAAAATCAACCAATTTAATCACACTCTACAAACACCAACAACAACCTCCTCCTCCCTCCCGTTACATGTCTTTTTTCTTTAGAATCTCCTCGAGAGTGAATCCATGATCAAATGAGAATGTTGTTTTGTTTTGGGTGTGCTATGATAAAATGAAAAATTAGAAGAGACAAATACACAACTTACATACTTATTACACACTCACTAAATCCCTTCTTCTCTCCAAAAAAAAAAAAAAAAAAAAAGCAGCATATTTCCCTCCCTTTCATTGTCTTCATGAAAGATCAAACAAAACAATTAAAGAAAAAAAAGATTTGTCTACCTAGATCCAAAAAATAAAATTATATAAATAAAAAAATAAAAAATATCAAGAAAAACGAAATGACTCACTCAGTGATCTAACCCCATACAAACTCAGCACCACCATCATCTTCAAGGGTGAGCACAACCGTGTCGAGAAAAACCGAGTTTTGAAACTTCTCTATCGAACTCAAATAAATAGCCTTGTTGCATAAGATTACCGAATACCGAAAACCCTAATGGAGAACTAACTGATTGTAATGCTAAGCACATAATATCATCAGCTGCATCAATGAAGTAATTTGTTACTGGTGGACTAAACAACGAGTTACCAACGAATCGAAAACTCAGTAATGGTAAACTCGGTTTCTCCACACCCGTTACATTTATACATAAATCAAAACCTAAAGCTGGATCAAATATTTTAGAATACTTAATTTCATCATCAAATGCGTTTAATATCTCTTCATAAGCTGGTTCAGCTAAAAACGTTAATGTAGTTCCTGAATCCATTATAGTACCTCCATTACCTTCATCATCAAATTCCCAAATAGAAGGATCAATATCTAACTTCTTACCATTTACTTCAACGCTTTGAATTCCAATGTAATAAAATGTTGGTGACAATGGGTTAGCTAATAATGGAGTGAAATTCATTTTCTTGATAGTGTTTGCTTTTCCAAGTATGAGATAGCTAGTTGGTGGTGGAGATATTGTATAATCCATTAAACAATAAGAAAACTTGTTTCCAAATTTCTTACCTACTTGTGTTGAGAATGAAATAGGACCTTGTCCTAAACCCATTACTCCATGAGCACCATTAAAACTAGCTCCAGAAACACTATTCCCAGAAATATTAAACCCACACCCAAAAGCCAAGTTTTTAAGTTTAGTGTTTTTTCCTGAACTTGTTTGCAATGTTGTTGTTTCTTTAGCGAAAAACCCACTTGATCTTGATCCATCTGCATATGAATATTGGTACCTGCAAGTACTATGCATTCGGGTTTTGTTACAATGGGTTCTGGGTGGTTGGGGTACTAGTTGACACGCTTTATCATAACAATGAAATGGTGCAAATGTAGATGAATGTCTTGCAAAAAATGATGTACCCTTTTCATGTCTTGAACAATCTCTACAAGCTGAACATTTTACCCAAACTAAATCACTACCTGTATCAGCAACTAATAGAATTTTCTGTGGTGGTGTTCCGACCCGAAATGAAACAAAATATTGACCCGAACCACTTGATGCTCCTGATACGACTGGTGTTTTTAGTGCTTTTCGATTTGGTAGTGTTGATAATAGGACTGATAATCTATGTGAATCTGAAAGAAGGGTTTTTTGTGGTGTTGGGAATGGATCATTTCTATGAACTAATTTTAGTTTCAAATACTCATCTTCTTCTACTACTTCATTTTTGCTGTGTGTACTTGTGCTTAGATCTGTAAATGAGATTATAAGGATTGAAATAAGTAAAACTGGTAACCCCATCGACAGAGCAGAGCAAAGGAATACAGAGAAAGAGAGAAAGAAGAAGAAGAGGATGAAGGATGAGGGGGGAGTGTTTGGCTTTAAGTGTCTACTATATACGAGTATTTTTGTTGCGTATAAAATACGGTGTACGTTTAGTATGTATAGTAGAATACGGTGGGAACCAGACTCGAAATTCACTCACTAGAGTTTACAGCTCAGTGTCTACACGGCTACACCACTGTATAATCACGAGATATACTACTGTGTCGACCAATAATACATGCTTGTTGTATTTTATGTAGAAAATGAATGGATATGATTAGTAGATAAAGAATTAGGGTTAGCAAATGGGACCTACCATATACGTTGTCAGATTATTCCACGTGTATCCTAAAAATTAGCTGAGCTGTGCAGTTACAAAGCCGTCAAGAAGACAAGAAAACTACATAGATGTTTGAGCTACTACTGCTCTGTGTAATATCAGTAAAATGTTTAGTATATGTCAAAAAATGTGAATGTGCGATTTTGTGTCGTGGGTATATGTCAAATGTTTAGTATATGTCAAAAAATGTAAAATGCTTAATCGTAATCTATGTTTTTAACAAATACTAATCCTTGCATTATTGTGGGTATATGTCAAAAAAATGTGAATGTGCGATTTTGTTTTGTAAAACCCAAGTTTTGAGAGTGATTTTTGTGGATTTTGAATAATATCCGTTAGGTTGTACGCATTTTCAAAAACTACGTACGTATGAGCTACTAATTATGTCGATTTTAGAGAATTCATTGAGACTTTGAATTTTTGCGAAGTACTATGTGTTTGAAAGCTGACAAAGGTAAGACTGAAACATGATTTGAAACTCCGGAGTCCAGATGCCTTGCTTCAATTTTTTTAAGGGTGTTTTACAAAATGGTCACACTATCCTAATTAGTTTTACAAAATGATCACAACTTTAATTAGTGTTTACAAAGTGGTATTTTCCCATCCGACTTAACTGTTTTGAGAAAAACAGTCCGATTTTTGTCTTAAACATCCCTTTGGAGTTGTTGAGATGATGGTGATGAACTGGTAGTGGTGGTGGTGGCGGTAACAACTATACCCAGGAGAGGTGATGGTGAACCCTCTAGGGAATGTGATGTAACGATCCTGAATGCGGGCTGAAGTTCATGTACCATGTAAGATCCTGATCCATTTCACCAGCAGTAGCAGCATCAGCACCACCACCTGCAAGCAACACCACCACCGCCAGCAGCAAGCAACACCACTGTTCATATATAACCAGATCCATTAACAACTCAGCTCAAAGCCATCACCAGATTCATTCCATCAACAACTCCCAACAGACCAGTTTCAGCTCTTATGCACCTCCACCTCCAACCACAGCAACACCGTCTCAGCTTGTAACCCACCACAGACAACCACCTCTAATTCCTTCTTCTCTGTAATCGACAGATTCAACCTGGAATTGCTCGACTAATCCACCACCATTCAATTAAATTTCAGTACCACCATTCAATTACACAAAAACCCATTTTCGGTTCCTAATTCTTCATTCAAACAACCTAATTTCAACTGAGTCTACAGTTCATCATCGAATTCATGACTCAAAACCACAAAATAAAACTAGGGTTTGTTAGATCTTACCTTTTCCCATCTCCCATCTTCAAAATCACAGAATCAAATTATGTTTTGTCTTCAAACAATTATTCACACTATTATTTCCATCATTAACCACAACAACCACATTAACAACACTCCAAATTGTTAATGGAACATCCAATAATGTTCATCTCCTTCAACATCATCGATGTGTTTTTTTTTTAGAAAGAGTTGCAGAGCGTGAGTTAGAGGTGCGAGAGAAGAACGCACAAAGATGAGAGAATGAATTAGGTTTTGCCTCTTCTTAGGGTTTCGGGGATAAGTAGGTAATTTTGGCCCTGATTTAACTCTGATTTGTGGGGCCCGTTGTCAGTAACTCTGAAACAAACAGCCAACTGACTGTTTTGCAAATAGTTTGTAACAGCGTGATTCATTTGTAAACCGATATAAGGAAGTGGGACTGTTTTTGTAAATACCCTTTTTTTAAGTCACCGGGTCACCGGTGCCGAAGAAAAACAATCCTTTCGTCAGATTTTACCAAATTTACTAAGTAAGCATGTCGATGCGTCTTGGATTATATTGTTGGTCATAAGTTTCAAGATTGTTAAAAGGGGTATCAAATTAGGTAAGGGTGTACCAAAAACCAAGATAAGACAAAACAGATTTTCATATAGGACAAAAAAATGTTTTGCATTAGCTTAGTACACCCCATTAAACCTGATAACCACGTTAGCAGCCTTGCTAAGTTTTATCATTAATATCCGTGTACTAGCTAGGCAAGAAGATCTAATCTCATAAGACCCATGATTAAAAGTGGCAGATTATTGAAGCGAATCTAGTAGTAGACGTCGATAATATATGAACAGAACAACCTTTTTATGGTGATCACCAAACCAATTTAAAAGAGGTTGATGATAGTTGGAGGAAAGCAAAGCATTAGCAATAAAAGCTTTCAAGCCTTTAACTCATGACATGGATTCCTTCCCAACACTACCAACAAGAACATTTAAATCAAATCATATTCATCATTTAAATTTTCCGTCTCCCATCCCATGCATCCAAAAATATCAAGATCAGATTGATATGTGTATTAAATAACGTGGTCCCTGTTGAGAAGAAGAGGAAGCGTCTCGTACGCATTATTATAACGTAATCAGCAGCACACTATCCGGCTTATTGCATGTAACGGATTGATGTTCTATATAGAACATATAACGGCTTATTGATATGTGTATTAAATAACGGCTTATTGCAGCACACTTCCCAAATTCAACGGTATGCAACTGCAACAAGTATTACTCATTAATGAACACAATCGATAATTTTTAAGATCGGTCAAGTTGATTCATGTTGTGTCCATTGAATAATTCTATCTCCTCTGTTCAGTCCACTACACATACTCCTTTATACGATCGACCTAAGAGTTTTAATTTTAACTCCTTTTTGGTTTTCTACTTCAAGTTTATAAAACTTGCCTCATCTTTACTTCTAGAAGATGAACTTGACAGTATCGTGAGTAATCAAAGGACCTGAATACGGAGGAAAGCAAAGCATTCATAAAAGCTTTCAAGCCTTTAACTCATGACATGGATTCCTTCCCAACACTACCAACAAGAACATTTAAATCAAATCATATTCATCATTTAAATTTTCCGTCTCCCATCCCATGCATCCAAAAATATCAAGATCAGATTGATATGTGTATTAAATAACGTGGTCCCTGTTGAGAAGAAGAGGAAGCGTCTCGTACGCATTATTATAACGTATTTTTTCCCATGTTCAGCAGCACACTATCCGGCTTATTGCATGTAACGGATTGATGTTCTATATAGAACATATAACGGCTTATTGATATGTGTATTAAATAACGGCTTATTGCAGCACACTTCCCAAATTCAACGGTATGCAACTCGGAACACAATCGATAATTCTTTTTTTAAGATCGGTCAAGTTGATTCATGTTGTGTCCATTGAATTTTCTTCTCATTGGTTTTTCTTCTTTTTGTTAATGTACATCAATTATCAACCTATTCATGGCAAATTGTACAATTTAAGTTCCGTTTATGCGTGCACCATTAATATGTGCATCTAGGTGAAAGTATAGGGTTATAGTTTGAATTTGCGCGTCCATAAATTCCCCTCTTCTTTTGTTTTTTTGAAGCATAATTCCCCTCTTCCACATTGTAGTTGTTGTTTTTCTCTGTTTTTTTTTTCCGTTCGAAAAGAGGATAAAACCTCAAGTAATATGTCCATAAGTACGATTCTCCAAAATCTGAGCATCATTAACCGTTACAAGACTAATACTTCATTAACCGTTTTACAATATAAAGATTGTGTAATGTGATAGACATTCCTTCGTTTTTCCAGATGTTTTGAATAACATTAAGATTACAGAAAGTCGTTATGTTTGCAGCTTTAGCTATATTGTATCTGGAAATAAAAATAAAAGAAGTAGCTTTGAAGTTGATACAAGTGTTTATCCTAATTCCAAAGTCTTTACTAATATTATAACAATGCTCTCTTTCCTTTGCGTATCTTCTCATCAACAACTTTAGATTATGTTTTGAGTCACTTTGAGCTGTGATGTTGTATCCGCTCAATTCAGTTGCACATTGGAAGGCAGCTTCTGCTCCTTTTTCTTCTAATTGTTCCCTAATTGTACAATCTTTATAGGATCCTCCTGCCTCAATTGTTTTCCCTGTAAAATCTATTAAAGTTAAACCAATCCCAGAGGTACTTGTGGGCAAATGCATAGATACAACAATTAACATTCTTAGGCTTAGATATGTAATCATTTTTTTAGGTTCACTTTCCAGACTTTTAATGCTTCATCTCGCATACCATCATAGTTTAGCGTTTGCAAAATGTTGTAATCATGGTTGTTTACATTCATAAAACTATCTTATTTGATGTGTAAGAATTGTTCTATTCTTTTTTTGAAATGTGATTTCACATCTCGCTTTCCAAACATGTCATATAATTATACTAGATCTTAACCCGTGCCGTAACGGCACGGGATGTTTTGTCTCTAATACGATATTGTTCACATTCCTCTTGCTTCATTTTATTCGTGAGTAATTATTTTGATATTCAAATAGGTTTTGGAAACAAAATGGGTTACATGATCTTTTTATTTTTTTACTTAAGCATGTTATTCCAATTTATTATCTGGTGTTGATGGTGGATTTTCATTTAAGGCTAAGATTGTAAAAGCCAAAAAATTGTGCGCTAACATCTTGTAAAAGATAAAGCCATTAATGAGTGATGGATACTCCTTCACTTTATTGATTCACTTAGGATGGAGCATGTGGCAAAAATACCATTATGTGAATAAAATACGAAATTCATCCAGGTTGGAGCATGTAGCAACAATCCCATATACCCTGTGAATTTCCAGCATTATTAATTAATGCGCAACAGCCTTGTATTTCTGTACTCATTATCAGTGCGGCATGACGACTGAGTGTTGCTCTGCTGAGAGCAACACGAATCTCCAAGCATTATAATGAAAGCATGTACGAAATACCCGTAAAGGATGAACTCTCGGTGTGTTATACTAGCCCGATTGAGCCACTCTCGGTGTGTTATACTAGCCCGATTGAGCATCCATATTGACCGTATCAGTCTGGATATGATCACGACCATCCAACTCCACCAGCATGATTGGATGGCCCAGATCAATTCCATAACCCCCAAGCAGGTATGAAATACCTGCCGAACCAACGCGGACCCCGCATGGTCGGCCACCCTTGGCCTAGCCTGCCAAAACGCCCAAACCATAGCAGTATGGATGGAAAACCCTAAATTAGGGTTTGCGGCACATTACATGTGTCGCAAAACAGCCTCAACCATCCATCTTCGCAGGTATAGATGGAGGGTGCAGATGTAGATTCAAAGGGCACGGAGTATGTCAATACAATCACCGCATGCCCGCCTACATACCTGACCAATCGGTCAGGACCAACCATGGTTGGTCATTCCAAATCGTGCGCTTGAATGGAGCATGATGCACGACCTTGAAACCCAAAATTAGGGTTTTGAATCACGAACGTCCATTTTCTCCGACACGAATGGAGGGTCCGAGATTAGATCAAAGCAGGTCCGGTCATATCAACATGACCACCGTGGACCCTTATATCCCCTCACCTGATCGGACAAGGCATACCATGCCTGGATATCCCCAAATCGTTCGCTCCAAAATGCGTGGTCGCACCTCCCAAGCTGCAAACTAATCTCAACCGCTCGATTTCTCCGGACAAATTGAGTGGCTTAGATCGTGTTTTCATGGTACGGTAAGGCATAGGCGTGAACACCAGCCTACCACCTATACGTTGGAGTATTCGACCAAGACCGACCAAGCCTGGTCGTTTTGGAACGCCCGCCCGAAGTTGGTATGGAATACGGCTTTTGCGGCACTAATTTTCTGTCGCAATTCGATCTCGACCACTCAACTTCGCCGGAAGAATTGAGTGGCCCATATCACGTTTTTATGGGACGGTAGGTATAAGCGCCTACACCATCACGCCATCTACACACATGTATGATCGGACAACCCATAATAGTTTTCTAAACTTGGATTTGATCAGAGTGAAGAGAAGTGCTTGCGCACATCCTTCGAAACCCTAATTCACCAAGTGTCGCAGATGAGTGTCTCAAAGATCATCTCATCCGTCCAACTTCACCATCTCGGTTATATAGCCCTGGTTAGGAGTTAATTAGTCAGTGCAGAGTCATGGTGATCACCATCCGTCACTCTACCATATTATGTGGTCGGTCAAGGGAGGGCTTGCATGCGCAACTTCCAAACTATCACATGAAGTAGGATGGGCATGAAGTTATTACGCACAAACAGCGATGCTTCATACATGCTAAATATACTCAATGCAGTACCTGCATAGTATACACACGATTCTTCACAAGTATCAATTTCCTAAATCACGTAGCATTACATGCAATTTTCTGTGGATCCCACAATCCACACACTCGAGACATCAATCATGTCACAAACTGGGGGATACATACTTGGGTATTGGTCTGGCGGTTTACAGCATGCAGCGCACAACGCACCATCACAAGAACGTGTCAGGAAGTCATGGATGGTTAGTGATGATGGGTAAGTGGGCAAGCCTGGTCGTGTGACACCAACACACTACTCCACTACTCCATCACTCCACTTTCTCCACTTTCCACGAGATACGAAGGTTAGGCTAAAATAATTGTATAAATAGGTTCTCTGCCCTATTTTCAACAACAACACAAGTCCAGACAACAGAAGTAAGTGTTGATACAATCGCATTCAAACACCGTAACTAATAGCTTACATCCTGCAAGACAGTTCAGCTTTCTGATACAAGTCCTGCATAGCCACCACCTTCACATTCTCAACACCTTCTTCGCTTCCCTCCCTAAGATCAACCCCATCTCCTTCACTTTATGACCGAAACAAGTCTGGAACGACCATTTCTTGGTTTAGGACAGACTTGCACAGATTGATCTCTCAAATCTACAAGCACTCACCGCGCAGTGCATTTGTTTTAAATTTAGATTCATTCCTCATCCACACCCCAAATTACCAAAATTAGCAGGAATAGTTTTCACCCATAAACAATTGGCGACCATAGTGGGAGGTTGATCTCTCGGTCGTAAAGTCAATTTCTTCGAAATCCGATTCGATTTTGTCAACTTCAAAAAGGGTAGATCTTAGAACCAATTCAATCAACAATTCATTTCAAGATTGTGGGACTCAGGTCTGGATCATCAATCAATTCTAATGGAGCTAGTATGGATAACACTCCCGGTGTTGATGTACCTGTCAGTGCAGCTACCGTGGTCAATACATCTAGTGGAGCCGTCAATTTGATCACCAACACTAGAGGAGCAGGAGATATTCTAGTAGGTGTAACGCCTCCCATCACCAGAGCCAGAGCAGCCACGAATCCAGGCATCTCCTCAAGTGTAACGCCTCCGGTAGTCACCAGAGCAACAACTTCCACTCATTCATCAGGATGAGGAGCCGGAGCGATGAGAGGAGGACCATCTCCCATTACCATTGCAGACTTGATGGAGAGGCAAGAAGTTCTTGCTAAGACTCAAACGGATATGGCCGCAACTCAGAAAGAGGTACTCACTTTTCTTAAGACATTAACTGATCGATTGCCATAAGAGCCGCGACAGCCCCTGGAGCCAACAAGGAACGCATTCAACGCACCAGAGAAGGTACTTCAGCGGTGCATACCTACATGGACCTGATCAAAGAAGCGACATCAGATATGAGCAGTCCTGTCATAGAGACTCCTACACTTGGGACTAATCCTTACAACGATCCTCCTTAAGTCAATAGTTTCACTATAAACCAGAGGCCGGTGGATCGGGAAGCGGTTTCTCTAGTGGAAAGTTTATGCGAACTTTCACACCTCTCGAAGAATCAGCGCGCGGAGATATTTTGATGCAATCAACCAGAGGAAGGTCACAACCGTGCCCTACATGTCACTGCACGCATTAAAGATCCAGAGTTCAAAACGTCCCTTATCGACACATGAGCGTATTCGAATGTGATTACTCTCAAGACTCTCAGGACATCCAAGGTTCTCCCAGTCAAGGTCTTACGGAAGCCTACCACAATGACGGACTTCGAGGGAAACCAAACCAGCACATATGGGAGAAGCTCCGCGGAAAGAAGCAGACAAGTTCGTTGCGTCCCACTCCCCACGTGGGCGTTAATTTAGGAAGAAGACCGGCTTGCATCATTGATGGATAAAACCAACGATGCATCTTCGCTGACGAAGAATTCTTCTCCATCCTGTGAAGCCACGACCCACGTTCACACGAAGAGGGAACAAACTTTTGTGGCGAGTCGTGACCAGAAAGGGAAAATGGTATATCGACGCTTTCATTATCAATTAGCAGGGGAGACTGTTACCCAGTCTCTCCACCCAATGGAATGCTACAACAGCAACGAACCACAAGAACAAGTGCTAGCTAGACGCTCCACGACAGCTGCAAGATGGCACCAACTCCACAACTGATGAGCTCGACGATGAGGAATCTCCTAGGCCTATCTCCATCATCTCAACCTTATGTAGGCATTCATACAATCTCCGATCCAGGCCGGTCAAACAATCTCTGAGGTAATTCAGACGCGAGATCAGATGCAACCCGCGGACATGGCATGTTCTCCTCCATGGATGGATATAACGGCTACAACCAGAAAAGGATGTACGAGCATGACGCAAGTAAGATAGATTTTCAAACTCCTCTCGGAAATTTTATTATACTGTACTGCCATTTGGTTTAAATAATGTCGGCGCAACGTATCAACGCTCTATGGTGGCAATCTTTCACTGGATCCAATACCTCAAGGGAGCAGCCTCAAGAAGATAATGATGTCCACGCGTCATATCGAGCAAGATCCGGGTGAGTCACTTATCAGACAGTGGTACATGTCTATCATGTTATGTTGGAGAATCTGCGCTTTTGGTCATCCTCTGGAGTTGTGAAACGCTCATCTACAACAACATATACCCTGATAGAAAGAACCAGGCCCGTCGGTAATGAAGAGCCTCATAATGTTCGTAGGGGAATATATCTCACCAACAGGTGATACAACCTTCAGCCTTCTGTAAGCAATTCCCTAAAGTAGCAAGAGGAAAACCACCGAGATACAACATCCTGCGCGTCCGCCAACTCTAACTCCAACTCTAGTACCACATGCACGACTCCCACAATGATGAAACGACGTCCAAGATATTCCATATCTGGCTCGACAACAACCACTACGAACAAACCATGTAAACCACGCTTGGGGACTGAGACTTAGCATGAAGTTCCTTCACCGTCAGTCAAGGACTTCCTCAACACGAGAGATATGGTCAGTCAAGAAGCATGGAATTAGCAAGGGTAAATCGAACTGAAGAGAAAGCCACTTCAACGCTCCCTCCAGCAGAAGCTACTTCAATGGTCTATTCAAGAGCCGCCTCAACGCTCTCTCCGGGACCCATATTCGCTTTAGAATCCTGCTTTAACACTCTCTCCAGGATCCACCTCAACGTTCGCACCAGAAGCCACTTTAACATCCTCTCGAGACGTTTCAACACTCAAGTTACATCAATATTCTACGCTCTGGTCAAGTTATCTTTGATGTACTCATTGCTCAACATACGTCTCATCCATCCTTCAAGAGGGCCAAGCGGAGCATGAAAAACCTTGAAGTCGATAGGAGAAGGGTTATCTTGTGGAACGAATATTTTCATATAGTTGAAAGGGCGCGATGAACAACTCATCATAAATGTTCGGCATATCTTTGAAGCTGTCAACACTTCCTGACTTGGCACCAGCATTATCTACAGAAGACATCTCGACAAGAATTCTTTTCTTCATTCCATAATGAAATAAAAGACAGGAGTTAGAACTCGTATAAAAAACGCATGAGATGTAGTCACACACGTCAAGACACAATTCACGTTTGGATGCACAAAGGGTTTGGATCCAAGTCCAGTATTGCTCAAGCTTCAAGTCTGGTATTGGTTTCAAGTATGGTACAAGTTTCAAGTCCGATGTTGATTAAGCTACAAGTCCGGATCAATTTTCAAGTACGGTATTTCTCAAGTTTCAAGTCTGGTATTGATTAAGCCACAAGTCCGGATCAATTTTCAAGTCCGGTATTGCTCAAGTTTCAAGTCCGATGTTGATCAAGTCACAAGTCCGGTATTGCTCAAGTTTCAAGTCCGGTGTTGATCAAGTCACAAGTCCGGTATTGCTCAAGTTTCAATTCTGATATTGATCAAAGTCACAAGGCTGGTATTCGAATAAAACAGGCGCACGCAGCAGGACCGGTTTTCAGTAGAAACAAAGGGTCGACGTTCAGTTAGGCACGCGGCGGTCCCACTTGATCTCAGCCCCAGATTGGTCGAAGCAGACAAAACCGTCCCCAATCAAAGATCTCTCTCCAGAAGAAGGCGTTTCAGCTCCAACACTTTAATGCTCACCCGAGCCTACTCCAGAAGCTTCTTCAACGCTTTCTGCATGACCCATATTTACATTTGAGCACACAAGGTTCATTTTTTTTTAAAGTTTGCTCACGCCGGGTCCCACTTCGAGCGAAGCAAACAGCAAGACCGGTGTTTGGTCAAAGCATCGGTGTTTAGTCAATCTAGCTGGGTCGGTGTTTGGTCGAAGTAGCAAGATGACTGTAGGTACTAAATATCGCAAGATAATGGTTCACGAGTATCGTAATAAATAAAGGAGAAAAGAGTTATAAAATGATACGATGATAGAAGTAGCGCGGAGAAATATGAAGTTTTGCGAGGATGGAATAATTTTGCGAGTATGAGTCGCGATACTTCGCAACTCATATACAGCTGTATAAGTTTTACTATAAATAGGAGTTCAAATGTAAAAAATTCGAGAGGTTCTTTTAGTGAGTGTAAGAAATTATCTTAGGAAAAAGAATAGAAAAAGTTGTAACTATTCTAGTTCCATTTTGATAATTCCATGTAATCAATTAAGAGAATTAATAAGAAAGTTATCATTCACCATCAAGAACTTCTTGAGTTTTTACTAATTCTATTGAGGGTGTAGTTGTAGGTTATTCTGCAACTACATAATTGGCGCTAGAAACAGGGAGAGAAAGAATTCTTGTACCAGAAAAATGACAAGAAGAAGAAACACATCAGAACCATTAACTGAAGTAAGAAGAAGTGTAAGACTCGCAGGAGGAGAAGAAAATATAACAGGAGAACCTAGTAGGAGAAGGAGTAATCGAAGAAATCAAGCTCAACAAATAATAGATCATGATCGAGTGAGTATACACACTTGGAGAAATGATACACCAGAGGAAGAAGATAGAGAACCACAAATCAGAGAAAATGGAAGGTTGATGGGATGAACAATTCTTGAAAGAGAAAGGGAGATGTTAGAAACACTAACACAAGGAATCCAAGAAGAACGAATGATCGAAGCTAAAGAACGTGCCAATTTAACAAGACAAAATCAAGAATTGAGGATGGAAAATGAGATGCTACAAAGAAGGAAATCTCAAAGTGTTGCAAGATCAAAAGTTAGAACAGAAAGAGAAGGACAAAATTCACCGATAATCAATAATGAAAATAATATGCAAGAACAAGCGCAGAATCAAGGTGAAACAAATCAAGAGAATCGTTTCATTTTAATACCAAACCACGAACAAAACATGGAGAATTTACGAACAAGGCCAAATCCTAGAGAAAAAAATCAGAATCGAGAGGAAGAACAACAACTTATGGAAGAAACTGAGAGACAACAAGCAGTACATCAAAACAATCACGAGAATGGAGTAAGAAGATATGAAGAGGCTCGTAACAAACAAAATGTTGAGTATGAAAGAATTAAGAGAAGAATTTTAAATCAACAAACAGAAGTAGAGAGGAATGAACCAAACTCTCGAATCAGAGTACAAACAAATCAAGAAGAAGAAAATCACAGAAGGAGGAGAAATGAAGAAGAAGAAATTCCTGATATTCGCATGAGAAGAATGAGAAGAATAGAAAGGGAAGAACAAGAATTCCAAGATACTCTGCGACTGAACAATTATGATAATTTAGAAAGAATATATTTGCAAAATTATGCAAATGAAAACATTAATGAAGAATATGATAGAATGCGAAGGATCGCAAGGGAGGAAGCGCAAGAACGTAGAAGAAGAGAAGCTGCATTAAAAAGACCAATGGATGAGAATTCTGAGGCAAATGCACGGATCTTTCGAGAATTAGCAGAAATGAGAGGGATGATAAACAATAGAAGAGGAGGAGATATAAGGCAATTAGATGAAGCAATAGAAGAAGCTGCGAGGACTCCATTTTCTAGAGAAGTACAATTGGGAGGAATTCCACCAAAATGCAATTTACCCACACTTACCAGTATCTTTGATGGGACTTCATGTGCTATTCTGCACATTAAAGCATACATAAGATGCATGTTACAATGGGAGAATCATGATGCTGTGTTATGCAAGTACTTCGCATTGAGTTTAACAGGGGAAGCTTTAAAGTGGTTCGAAGGACTCCCTAAGAACACTATTACGTCATTCAGACATTTGCAAGCAACTTTCCTCGGAGCATATATCACAAATCACTCTTCACGGCTTGGTATTGAAGATGTATTTGGTTTAAAACAAAGAGTGGGTGAAAGTTTGAAGCATTTGGTAAGGCGATGGAAGACTATGTGCAGTGATATGGCAGGGCGCGTGGATGAGAGATATTTGATTTTGTCCTTCATAAATGCGATGTTCGCAACTGAACAATTATATGCTCAAATCTTCAGAAGAAACAATTCTATAATGATGACAGAGTTACGAGAATTGCAAAAAGAATACATTACACTAGAGGAAAAGCAAAACAGTATGGAGTCATATCCAGTAGCAAACACTAGCAATCAAGAGGGAGGAGAAAATTTACTTCCCAAAATAATCAATGCAGTAGCAGGTACTTCGCAAACATCCTCACAAACTTCTTCGCAAATTTCAGAAGAGAAGAAAATCAATGGTAGCCAGCCAAAAATGGTAGCAATGAGTAGTAGAGATCAAGAAGAGTATGATAGAGAGAGTAATTTCTATAATCGAATAGGAAATAACCAAATTCCAAGATTAGATCAACAACAAGAAAATTATGGGGGACAAAGGCAAAATTATTTTGGACAAGGGAACCAGAGACAAAATTATAACAACGGTCAAGGAAGTCAAAGAATGGTAAGGGAAGAGATAAAGTTTCCACCTTTGAATACAAGTGTAGAAAAGATATGTCAAGCAATTATCCTGGTAGAGCATATACCAACTCCATGGAACATGGGAAAGGAACCACCAATGGGTCCAAGAAGTCATGAATTTTGTTCATATCATCATTTTAATGGACATTCTACAAATAATTGCCATAATATCAAGAGGATAATCTTGCGAATGATTGATCAAGGAAAGCTAAATAAATTTTTACTTAAGCAGACAAAGTCGCAACAATTACCACAGGCTCCAGTCATAACTCGCAGGGAGAACACAACAAAAGAAAAGGTAGAAGAAATCCTACATATAGAAGTGGGATCAAAAGCAAGGAATGTTTTCTGTAATTCCATTGTTAATTCATATAAAACCATAGAGGATTTTCATGATAATGTGTTAAGCAGTGTATATGCGAGGGATGGTGAAGGAAAGGAAGTGATGAACATCGCAAAAATTTCACGACTTGAAGATTGGCAGAAACGTGAAATTTCTTTTGAAGCCACTGAAATTCCAGAAGGTTGTGAAGCACATGATAATCCATTGGTAGTAAGATTAGCAATCTACATGAATATGGAAGAAAACGAAGATGATATGGAGGAAGAATCAATTGGTCTTAATAGGATTTTGATTGATACGGGAAGTTCTGTCAATATCCTCTTCTATTCTGCTTACAAAACTATGGGGGAAAAAGATGCAGATTTAATACCTTCTACTTACAGAATTTATGGTTTTAATGGAACTACCAACAAGCCCAAAGGAGAAGTGAGCATGCGAATTCCATTAAGTGGAATGCGAACTGAAATTCTGTTCTGCGTTGTTGATGTCGAATCACCATATAATGCTTTGATAGGAAGACCATGGCTTCATGGAATTCTAGGCGTTGCTTCCACTCTACATCAGTGCATAAAGTTTCCTCATATGAAGGGTATTGGAATTATCAAGGGTGATTGGGCTGAGGGAAAGAAATGTTACGATACAGAAGTAGAAGTTTGCGAAGGAAAAACTACTGAAAAGGAAAATTGGAGAAAAAGGGCAAAGGATGTGAAAAGAAGTGAAAATTTAATGGCGGAGGATTAAGGAAAAAGAGAATAAAATTACGATGATAATCATACAAGAAATTTACGATGATAATAATTTGTGTTTTGCGAAGAAAGAAGGAAAATAATAAAACAAGAAGGAAATCAGTATGATTGCTCGTGGAAATGAGGTATGTGGGAAAACAAAATTTTTATTTCGTGATAAATTTTATGAATATTGTTTGCTCGCAGGAAATTGGGAAAAGTTAAAAATTTCAAAATTTATATTGCGATTAAAATTTCATTAATTTGCGAATAAAAGACCGCAATCTGTGATCAGCCTCCAAAAAAGAAAGAGAGCCGCAAAAAATTTTATACAGGAAAACCTTTGTGGCGTACACCCTAGTTCGCGAAGCTATATTTCGTAAGAGGCAAAGTCCTAAAGTACGTCATTTAAGGGGGTACCTATAAACGTGGCTAAGGGTATATAGGAACACCACCAAGGACCCTTAGTACATGGTAAAAATTTAGGGGTACAACCCAATAATGGGGTACCTATCCGGGTTAGACACCTTGGATTCTCACCTAATCTAGCGACATTACGCAATATAAAATGCGGTGTAAGAGGATTTATGTTGGGAGACTAAGGCATACTATCTTTCCCAGGAAGTGCAGAAAACGATCAAGGCGCCGAGGTACACGGTTGAGTCAAGAGTGCCGGGTGAGGTTGAACCACATCTGGCATTTTTGACAAGTCTTGGCAAATGATGCACTTGGCCCAAAGATACCCCATAGGGTGCAACCTCGTAACTATAAGCCCTATAGGCAAAAAGGATAAGAGGTTGCGATCAAAAGCTGGTTGTTGGCAGAACCGGATGGGAAGAGCTAACCTTGTATGGTCGATGTACGCTTCCTTGAAGGGGCAACCGGGGGAAGATAAAGGCAGCACCCTCCATTAGGGAGCTGATACGTGCTATAAGACGCAAATGTCACGAGGCTTCTTGTTTGCGAAAACATAAAGGCTTGTCATATTTGTGCAACAAATGATGTTCTGCGAGCATTCTAAAAAAAAAAAAAAAGGAAAGCATACAAAAAGAACTCATGAGAATGAAACAAAGAAGTTAAGATGAGATCAATGGGTTATTACATGAAAGTGTAAAAACGTCCTGCGATTTCATCGCAAGACGATAATGTCACGAGGTTGTATGTTCGCAAGAATGTACAGACTTGTCATATTATCGAAAATACAAAAATTTACTACAAAAGAGGTGGCAAAATAAGAACTTTACTTAGGAAGGCATTATAAGACCACAGAAATTAATGAATTTCATTACATCAAAACCATTGAAGAAATTATACAAGAATATACATTATGAAGATCTGAAAAGAAGACAACTTCGACAATATCATTGAAGAAATTTTACAAGAATATACATCAAGAAGTTTTGAAGAGAAGACAGCTCTGTCAATATCATTGAAGAATTTTTACAAGAAGTCCTATCAAAGAAGATAACATCATTGAAGAATTTTCACGAAGACTTAATAAAAGATGCGATTTTGATAGCAATCAAATACAGATAAGTTCATACTCATAAAATATTACGAGAATTAAATACTTCTTA
Organism: Papaver bracteatum; assembly: GCA_023529315.1. Lineage (NCBI taxonomy): Eukaryota > Viridiplantae > Streptophyta > Magnoliopsida > Ranunculales > Papaveraceae > Papaver > Papaver bracteatum. Next base: position 638,170 of record JAJJWX010002700.1, read on the forward strand.
TACTTCTCCATATATTGAATATTTCTCCACAAATTCAATACTATTTATACTTCTTCAAGAATATATCATGTTTCTTCAACGGATATTTAATTTTGCGAAGGTTAAGTACTTATTATACTTCTTAATACAACGAGTAATAATTTTTATACTTCTTCATATATTGGGAAATTCTTCATGAATTGAATGCTGCTAATACTTCTTCAAAGATATTTTATACTTCTTATACTTCTTAAGGGTATTTCATATTTCGTATACTTCATACTTCTTATACTTCAAGGGGAGATTTATTATTTACTTCGCAACATTCCGCAAAAGGCAAAAGGCTTATATTTCTTATACTTCAAGGGGAGGACTTTTTATTCATAACCACAATAAGACGAAACTTCGTAAGATAAATTGAGAAGGATATTCTAATACATCCAGCGATAGTTGATCATTTGAAGAGCAATAATAAGGGGAAAGGGAATACTAAGATAAGTCTTTAAGATATATTATTTCTCTCCACATGATCAAGTTATGCGAATAAGAGAAACAATCAATCAAAGAAAGATTAATTCAAATTAAGCTTTGAAAAAGAAATTGTTGGATTGATTAAAAGTGCAATCAAGAAGAAAGTGTTGTATTGAAAAGAAACAGAACAGACATACAAAAAAGAGTGAAGTTACAGAACAGATATACAAAAAAGAGTGAAGTTATTTTTCAGGCGAACTATTCCCATCAAAATGATCTTCTTCTTCAACTTCACTATCATCTTCAACTTCACTTTCAGAGATTTCCAGATATGGAGTATCTTCAGGAATTTCTTCAAAAAGGAGCGTATGGTACTTCTTGAGAGGAATTTCATTGTCTTCGCAAATCTTGCGAGTCATCTTAGCTCGAAAACGCTTGACATATAAACTATGGTTATGCTGGGAAATTAGAAGCTGAGATCTCAAATCAGAAATTTTCTTATTACGATTAGCAAGGATAGTTTCCTGATCGTTATTCATCTTCGCATAATTTTCTGCAGCAAGGAGAGAAATTAAGGAATTGGTTAGCAAATTACGAAGGAAAAGTAATCAAAATAATTACCATCGCAAAGAATTTACCTTCTAGTTGCTTCTTATCATTACGAAGAGAAGAATTTTCAAGCTTTAATTGATTATTCTCCTCAAGAAGAGAAGAATTATCAATTGCGATGCTCGCAGATTGTGAATTATCTTCGTGACGTGATATTAATTCTGCGTTATAAATACTTAAATCCTCTACTTTCTGACGGAGATTTGAATTTTCAACCTCTAACTTTTTACAACGATTCAAAGTTTTCTTCTCAGCAATAGAATGACGTCTTTCCCAATCGGAAGCATTTGCACAACTAACTCTTCCAACCTAAACAAGAAAAAAGGGGTTAGAAATCAACAAAATAAGGAAATAAACAAGGAATAGAGAAGAAACTTACCATGCTACCTAAAGCATATAATGAAGCAGGAGAGACGAATCTTGAAATTCCTTTGAGGGAGTTATTATCAATTACAGTAGGAACTTTACAAGCCTTCGCAATATGTTTGCGAGTGCTCGCAGTAGGAGAATTTCCTAATCCACGAGAAGAATAGAGGAAAGCCTCGGAGATGCTAACCATTCTTTGAGGCAAAAGTTTACAGGATCTTGATATCTTCATTTCCACCTTCATCAACATCATTATCATCATCTCCTTTATCGAGAAAGGGTATCGAGTTAGAACTAAAGTCCTTCTCGGGAAATTTATCATCTTCATCACCAAGATCTTCCTCAATATTCTCATTAGAAGAGATTACATTGGAATGAGACTTGGTTGAGAGTTTCTTCTTTTTCCTCCTCTCGTAAACAACATCTTGAAGTTTCCTTTTCCCTTTGCGAAGAACATCATCTTGACTACCAGAAGCTTGGGTAACCTTCGCAGAACGAAGAGTTTGTTGTCTTGCAGTCAATCTTTTAGAAGAAGTAGAACTCTTATTTTCACTCATGACAATCTCGGAAAGAAGTGGAACTGCAAATTCAAATAAGGATAAGAAACAGAGGCAACAATATATTGTTTAGAAAAATACAAGAGTGTTTCTTACCTCATTTGAAATTAAAGGGTAACAAAAAGATAAGGAGATGGAAGTACATACATTTCTAAAAACCTAAGGTTGATAATGGCGGTTCTGAAGGTTCGCAGGAAGTTCTACTATCCCGAAATATAAGAACCCGATAATATTAAAGGGTACTTATACCAATCTTCATCATTAGAACGACGAGGTGTCTTATTATTTCTGAAGCATAATCAATATCGTGCATGAGAAGATCATATGCTGCGATATTAGCTTTACGATGAAGACGAACACCCCAACGATTATCTTCTTTCCTCGCAGGAATTAGTGTGTAATTTTTGAAGAAACCCTCAACTGTATAATTTGCAGCAACAATTTCCATATTTTCAAATCCAGGTTTCCTAAAATCAACTGAATACAAAGATTTCCCAAAAGCGGCACGATTTGCGAATTCAACTAAGAGGCGAATACAATCACCAGTCAATTGGTAAATGGCACAAGAAAAATTGGGGTGGGAAATAATTTCATAGAATAGAGGAAAGTTAACATCATAAAGAGGAATAGGAAGACCTGCGAGGATTTGACCTCATGAGATTAAAATTTTCTGATCATCCCAAACATAGTTGGTAAAGAGATTCACACAGAGAGAAGATTTATTATCATAACCTTCAATCTCAGAGAGAATGAGGTCCCTATCAGCAAGTTCCGCATTAATCTGTTCAATAGTTTTCTTCTTTGGTGCCATTGAATATAAGAGGGAAAATAGAAAGGAAAAAAGATAAAAGAGATTGCAGAGGCAGAAGTGGTGAAGAAGATGAACAAGGTAAGAGAATAAAAAGCAAAAACAAAGGATGATATTTATAAATAGAGAGAGTTTGATGAAGATAGAAACTCATTAATACGAGTAAGCGTGAACGGTTGAAAAGAACGGTTACGAAGAAACGTGTCAAAAAGATAAGGGAAAAGTAAAAAGACGTGTTGCGAACTTGATGGGTGGTAATAACTACACTAAATTTACGAGAATAGGGATTCTCATGACATTTCTTCTTCGTAGAATTGACATGAGAAGAGGCAAGATGTAGGTACTAAATATCGCAAGATAATGGTTCACGAGTATCGTAATAAATAAAGGAGAAAAGAGTTATAAAATGATACGATGATAGAAGTAGCGCGGAGAAATATGAAGTTTTGCGAGGATGGAATAATTTTGCGAGTATGAGTCGCGATACTTCGCAACTCATATACAGCTGTATAAGTTTTACTATAAATATGAGTTCAAATGTAAAATTCGAGAGGTTCTTTTAGTGAGTGTAAGAAATTATCTTAGGAAAGAGAATAGAAAAAGTTGTAACTATTCTAGTTCCATTTTGATAATTCCATGTAATCAATTAAGAGAATTAATAAGAAAGTTATCATTCACCATCAAGAACTTCTTGAGTTTTTACTAATTCTATTGAGGGTGTAGTTGTAGGTTATTCTGCAACTACAATGATACTCGAGCAAGCACATCAACCATACGGTCAAAGTAGGCACATGACATGGCCAACGTTTGAAACATGTACACGGTGGTCCCGCGTTTGATCTAAGCATGCACATCGATCCCACGTTCGATCAAGGAGACGCAGCGGACCCACGATTAACCAAAACAGGCACATCAAGCCCACGTTCGATCAAGCAGACGCAGTAACCCCATGAACGAAACAGGCGTAACAGTCCATCGAAGCAGGCAATACAGACATCATGCTAGGGGAACATACGCCTGGACGCCTCTTGAACGTGACATGCTCCAAGGACAAGATGACCTGCCTCTCCTGGTAACATCTAACTTTGTCTCATAAGCTTTGTCTTTAACTGTCACCATTTCATGCCTACCTCATAATAGTGTAACCATTATGTGCTAGGCAGGGGACTTAATGTTGATGATGGATTTTCATTTAAGGCTAAGATTTTAAAAGCCAAAAAATTATTCCCTAACATCTTGTAAAAGATAAATCCATTAATGGGTGATATATACTCCTTCACTTTATTAATTCACTTAGGATGGAGCATGTGGCAACAATCCCATTCTGTGAATAAAATACGAAATTCATCCAGGTTGGAGCATGTAGCAACAATCCCATATACCCTGTGAATTTCCAGCATTATTAATTAATGCGCAACAACCTTGTATTTCCTGTACTCATTATCAGTGCGGCATGACGACTGAGTGTTGCTCTCCGCAGAGCAACACGAATCTCCAAGCATTATAATGAAAGCATGTACGAAATACACGTAAAGGCTGAACTCTCGGTGTGTTATACTATCCCGATTGAGCCACTCTCGGTGTGTTATACTAGCCCGATTGAGCATCCAGATTGACCGTATCAGTCTGGATATGATCACGACCATCCAACTCCACCAACATAATTGGATGGCCCAGATCGATTCCATAACCCCCAAGAAGGTATGGAATACCTGCCGAACCAACGCGGACCCCGCATGGTCGGACTCCCTTGGCCTAGCCTGCCAAAATGCCCAAACCATAGCAGTATGGATGGAAAACCCTAAATTAGGGTTTGCGGCACATTACATGTGTCGCAAAACAGCCTCAACCATCCATCTTCGCAGGTATAGATGGAGGGTGCAGATGTAGATTCAAAGGACACAGAGTATGTCAATACAATCACCGCATGCCCGCCTACATACTTGACCAATCGGTCAGGACCAACCATGGTTGGTCATTCCAAATCGTGCGCTTGAATGGAGCATGACGCACGGCCTTGAAACCCAAAATTAGGGTTTTGAATCACGAACGTCCATTTTCTCCGGCACGAATGGAGGGTCCGAGATTAGATCAAAGCATGTCCGGTCATATCAACATGACCACCGTGGACCCGTCTATCCCCTCACCTGATCGGCCAAGGGATACCATGCCTGGCTATCCCCAAATCGTTCGCTCCAACATGCGTGGTCGCACCTCCCAAGCTGCAAACTAATCTCAACCGCTCGATTTCTCCGGAAGAATTGAGTGGCTTAGATCGTGTTTTCATGGGACGGTAAGGCATAGGCGTGAACACCAGCCTACCACCTACACGTTGGAGCAGTCGACCAAGACCAACCAAGACTGGTCGTCTTGGAACGCCCGCCCGAAGTTGGTATGGAATACGGATTTTGCGGCACTAATTTTATGTCGCAATTCGATCTCGACCACTCAACTTCGCCGGACGAATTGAGTAGCTCAGATCACATTTTTATGGGAAGGTAGGTATAAGCGCCTACACCGTCATGCCATCTACACACATGTATGATCGGCCAACCCAGAATAGTTTCCTAAACTTGGATTCGATCAGGGTGAAGAGCAGTGCTTGCGCACCTCCTTCGAAACCCAAATTTCACCAAGTGTCGCAGATGAGTGTCTCAAAGATCATCTTATCCGTCCAACTTCACCAGCTCGGTTATATAGCCCTGTTCAGGAGTTAATTGGTCAGTGCGGAGTCATGGTGATCACCATCCGTCACTCTACCACATTATGTGGTCGGTCAAGGGAGGGCTTGCATGCGCAACTTCCAAACTATCACATGAAGTAGGCTGGGCATGAAGTTATTACGCTCAAACAACGATGCTTCATACATGCTGAATATACTCAATGCAGTACCTTCATAGTATACACACGATACTTTACAAGTATCAGTTTCCTAAATCATGTAGCATTACATGCTATTTTATGTGGATCCCACAATCCACACACTCGAGACATCAATCATGTCACAAAATGGGGGATACATACTGGGGTATTGGTCTGGCGGTTTACAGCGTGCAGCGCACAACGCGCCATCACAAGAACGTTTTAGGAAGTCATGGACGGTTAGTGATGATGGGGAAGTGGGCAAGCCTGGTCGTGTGACACCAACACACTACTCCATCACTCCACTTTCTCCACTTCCCACGAGATACGAAGGTTAGGCTAAAATACTTGTATAAATAGGTTCTCCGCCCTATTTTCAACAACAACACAAGTCCAGAAAATAGAAGCAAGTGTTGATACAATCGCATTCAAACACCGAAACTGATATCTTACATCCTGCAAGCCAGTCCAGCTTTCTGATACAAGTCCTGCATAGCCACCACCTTCACATTCTCAACACCTTCTTCGCTTCCCTCCCTAAGATCAACCCCATATCCTTCACTTTGTGACCGAAACAAGTATGGAACGGCCATTTCTTGGTTTAGGCCGGACTTGCACAGATTGATCTCTCGAATCTACAAGCACTCACCGCGCAGTGCATTTGTTTTAGGTTTAGATTCATTCCTCATCCACACCCCAAATTACCAAAATTAGAAGGAATATTTTTCACCCATAAACATCTGGATGGAGTAATAATGTTGTGCCAACATGAAAATAAAATAAAAAATACAGTAAATAAATTGTTTTCCCATTTATTGTTCCATCATATTATAATTTCAAACTTCAAAAAGAATATTTCATCTAACAGTACATATACCTAAACTGCCAATCCAACTCCATGATGTTTATGAATACATTTGTTCCGAAATTATTGATAACTAAGGCTCTAAGGAGTGAAGCAAAAACCCATAATATTTTCCCGACTATAGATAAACACTATTTATTTATTTATTGCAAATGTGAGAGTTATAAAAATGAAGAACCCTTGGCTATTGGAAGGCTGAGATATACACATGTGAGTTGAAAAAATAAACTTATAATAGTAAATCAAAACATGTGTAATATTCTTTCTCAATCATATGGATACCATAAAATTGAAGAAATTCGTGGATAAAAAGATTTCACACCAACTATGCTAAGTAGTGCATGAATGACGTTCTCACATCTAGTGTTACTCAAGTAATTTGGAGTTTTAAAGAGCATAGTCATATTGATATTTGTATCTACATAAATTCAACTAACCTTCCGAAGAAAAATTATTAGTTTCAAGGTAGAGCCGACACAAAATTCTGTCGCCTTCAATGTATACAACACACATTGGGTTTAATGGGCCTTGAGATTAAAAAAATACCCCAACATTAGTCAAATAATGTCTACAAATACGGGATCGAAACAAAGTGCTAAAGGGAAAAATGAGAGACTAACATCAGTTCTACAAATAAAATACCCTATATGTATCAAAGTTTGTTAACCAAACATGTATTCAAATTAAAAAGTCATCAACTTAACACAAAAATATAAAATAACCCAAGTTAAATCAATACTTGCATAAACAAAACTTATAGGAGAATTTTGTAATTATTAAATACCTTTAAAATCACTATTAGGGATTTAATTTCATGCCTCGTTAAAAATTACGGTAAGACGAAATCACCAGATTAATCTGTAGAAATTTCACTGGATATGTAGCAATTCAGAGAAGTTTACACTGGTGGTGATGCATTCCATCTAAGTGTTGTTCGATTGATTATTTTTTTTAGAAGGTTTCGGTTTTCATTCGAGAAACCGAGAGGGAGCGTTTCATTATATTCATTATCATTCAGAAATCCAAGACCAACTCGCCCTCTGCTTACGGAATCTCAATACAACCTTAGATTTATCTATTGGGCGGAGAAACCTTGATACTAAATATGTAGTTTTTAGTGTTATTTATTATATAACGTGATATCCAAATGTTTCTTCTTCTTCTTAATTTTCATGTATTTTAACCGAGTTTATATTAGAATTAAGATGATCAACCACATTTCTAATTTATAGTGTTATCCTTTTGTAGAAGCACATAATTAACATAGTCAAATACTACTCATCAATACCGGCCTGTACCACAAACCACCAGATATCACTTCTTTCTCCACCACCACCATTTTCCATCCCTCGTAGAATATTGGGCACACTTATAACTTTTAATCCCACACGTCATGTATAAAGTTTAGATTTAACAAACTTAGGTCGTCAATTAATTTATTCAACTATATGTTTTTTGTTAATACTGAAAATCATGCGTACGAACGGTTACCAAAGATAGCAGTGGTACCAAAAACAACCATTTTGTCTTATATGATTTGGTATCATCCCAAAAGTATTTGTTATCCGCCTTTTTTTATCGTGTCAAAAACAACCAACTATACTTTTCACAATACAATGTTACCCTCATGTAAAAAAATTATTATTTTTGATTCAAAAAGAAAAAACCAATACCACCTCCATTAAAACCATCCAGCGCCACTATTTCTTCCACCAAAACTAATGTTACCACCTCCACCACTTAGTAACACCTTCCACCGCTTCCGCCACTTACTTCTTCCTCTACTACCACCACCACCACTAATATCTATTGAAATAATTTTTGTCAAAATTATTATTTATTGATGAAGATATGTATTAATATTAATTAAGGGATATTTATGATGTAAAATTAATAAATCATTTATCATGAGAAATTAATGAGACATCAATTAATAAAACACTTATACTAATTAATATTTAAGTTGAACAAACCATGACCATAGATTTATCTTCTCTCTAGACAAATCACTTATACTAATTAAGATTTAAGTTGAACAAACAACCACTGTTGATTTATCTTTTCTATCAATTCCAACCAATGTGGAACAATGGTTAGAGGCCACTCTTATGACACAACAGGTCATGAGTTCGAACCTCCCCGTTATAATTTTTGAAATTCCATATCTTGACTTGAGTATTCATTTTTAATTCATAATATTGGAATGAACACCACGTGTGCGACTTTATTATTTTTGATTCAAAAAGAAAAAACCAACACTATCGCCATTAAAACCATCCAGCGCCACTATTTCTTCCACCAAAACTAATGTTACCGCCTCCACCACTTAGTAACACCTTCCACCGCTTCCACCACTTACTTCTTACTCTACTACCACCACCACCACTAATATCTATTGAAATAATTTTGGTCAAAATTATTATTTATTGATGGAGATATTATTAATTAAGGGATATTTATGATGTAAAATTAATAAATCATTTATCATGAGAAATTAATGAGACATCAATTAATAAAACACTTATACTAATTAATATTTAAGTTGAACAAACCATGACCATAGATTTATCTTCTCTCTAGACAAATCACTTATACTAATTAATATTTAAGTTGAACAAACAACCACTATTGATTTATCTTTTCTATCAATTCCAACCAAGGTGGAACAATGGTTAGAGGCCACTCTTATGACACATTAGGTCATGAGTTCGAACCTCCCAGTTATAATTTTTGAAATTCCATATCTTGACTTGAGTATTCATTTTTAATTCATAATATTGGAATGAACACCACGTGTGCGACTTGTAGGGTGTGGCACGGAGAACCACAACCTTTGATTTATCTTTGCCAAGGATAAATTCTGACCACCACTCAGATAGGAAAAGTTAGCTAAACTCTGCTTTATACTATTGACTACAAAATTTTGGCCATTCAATTATGCCTTCTTCTTTACTTTTTCATGGAACCAATCTTTTAACCGGTCATGAAAATTGTTCCTCCCATTTGTTACATAATTTATATCAAGGTAGGTGCATCCATACTTTAATGCAAAATTTCATTTGAGAAAAAGGTGAGTTAAAGATTCCTCATCTTCAATATACAGATTACATTTCATATTAATGTTAGGAAGAATCGCTACGACTCTCAAACCTGTTGGTAAGATCGATTGTGTTGCTTTCCAAATGAAGAGTTTTATAGAAGGTGTTATTTTTAATTTCCATATCCTACCCTACTCGACATTATTGTTATTTATATTACTATTTATTGAGTTATATAAATATCTTAACTATAAATTTACCTTTTATTTTTTCCATATTCCAGTGAGACTTATCCTCTAGATCATTTCTAGGAACAATAATTTCTAGTATTTTATTGATGATGCTTTCATCAAAACAAGTTTTAAGTTTGTTTTCATCCCATTATAGTTGTTTGTGAACAGATGACACTCTCTGGACTTGCTCTTACTAGTTGTTCAGTAAGGATACAACAAAGTCATTAGTTAATCCCAGTTAATATGTCGTTACTGTAAATATTGTTCCTCTAATTTAAGACCTAGTCGCGTGCAACCAGGGAAGCAGGATTAAAAGTCTAGATGGACTAAAACAGCTGTATGGGATAAGAGTAAAATTTTGAGGGGATACTTATTTTTGAAGAAAAAATAACATTATTAAGAAATTGAATTTGGTTACACTACACCAAATCCTGGATTTTGTCACAGGGTATATCTGTTACTACAAAAATTTGTAACACATATACGCCGTTAGAGAAACGCTGTGATATTAATTGTTATCTTTTTTTTGTAACAGTTATCACCGTGACAAAATTTGGTTACAGTCACATTTATAAACTGTTACGTTATTTAATAGTAACAGTTAACCTAATTTTAGAATAGCGACACGTGGATCATTTGTCACAGTAATTATAACAGATTTAATTGTTATTCTCAATTTGCAACAATTCGGTGATGACACGTGTCTTACACCACCAGGTAGGCAACTATTTAGTTTTGCCACGTGTCACTTTTTTCTAATGATTACAATAACACATAAGTGTTGCATACTTTTTGCAACAAATTCCCGATGGACACCTGTCATCTTTTTATCACTATTACTGTAACGTTTAAACTGTTACTCTCATCTGTAACAGCATAAAGATGATGACATGTGTTTTTTTTCTCACATTTTTGGTCACAGTTAAATCTGTGACAATTCTTTCAATTACAATTTAAAAAAAATGGATAGTCCAGGTCGTTCTCATGGACCTGGCCTTCCAGTTTACAGGCCTGCAATTCATATATTCATTTTTACAGGCCTGCAATTCAATTCCAGTTTACAGTCCTGCAGCAAGCCTGCAGTTTCTCATTTTTCAATTTACACTTATCCACTACCCACAATTTTATCATTTCATACATACATTACATAATTTTACCATTCATATATTCATTACAGAAACACAAGTAAGAAAAGACTATTCAATTCATTATGAAATCCAACCAAAAACAGTCAAAGCTAGCGCTCGTGAGATGCGACCAAATAAAAGAAGCTTCTTCACTGGATGGCACCCTGCCAATATAATACTTGTACCAGACATTGAACTTCTCATGGTTAAAGACTGTTGAGCATTTCACCCACTCATTAGCTTCTTATTGTAGACATTTTAGACTATAGCGAGCAATAGATAGATACCAAGGGATCATATTCATACATCAACATATACAACATTCTAAAAGACAATACTTCGATGAGATTACCAATTTCTGCAGATTGTGCATTTGGATCAGCCACAGCTATAGATTTTCCAGCAGATGAAGTCAATCCCCCATTTTACTGAACTAAACCTGCACTAATGCATACTTCTCATAATCTTGCAGTTGCACACAATAATAACACTTGAAAGCAGTAATAAACTATGCATACTTATCATATTAGCTCTAAAAATCTATTTTATGTGAACAAAAGATAATTATTTCTAATAGAGTGGGTAATCCATAACCAAGTAATATTACCTTGACATGAACAGATACAACAAGTTTCATTTCAAGTGGATGTTGGTCTCATTCACTGAAAAAAATTCACAAGAAAACAATACGTAAGAAATCTACAACACCAAAATAAAAAAGCATAGCAAAAATAAATTATTCTCACAACAGATATAAAACCAAAAAGAGAATACAAGAAAGATTTGATTTTCTATGGTACTTTAGGTAATTCCTCTTCATCTTTAGATTTTCATATACTAAAGATCTCTCCACACTCGCTAACCACAGATTTGATCCATAACAAAACCTCATGTATGAACGGAAATATAAGAATCATCAAACTGGAAGAAACAAATTCAAAGTGTGTTTCTTTTTTTGATCAATGTTTCAGAGTTCATATCTGAGGATTACGTAACATAAACAAAAAAATGATCATATAAATCAGAAGAACACTTATCTCAATAAGAAATGGATGAGAAACATCAGGATCTTGAGCATTTCCATATAAAATTAACACTTACACATCTCAACCAAATAATGATTTAACCTTCATCCTTCACGTTTAATGAAACATCCCAATCAAATCTCATTTTCTAGAAACATAAAGATCATAGACCGCAACATTTGCTAACGTAACTCAGGTATTGAGGCTCACAAGTCTATCTATGCTTAAATGTTCAACTTTTTAGGAAAAAAACTTAGTGATCCAAGAATCCTATCACCATAAGTGCTACTACTATTGCGGGTGTTGTGTCTAACATTAGGCACATAATTCAGTCACACTTCTACAATTCAACAAATTTGGAAGTCAAAAAAGAATGAATGAAAGTGGAATACCTGGTTAGCCAAGCCATGAAGAGGACCAGCTAACCCATTTAAGGCTGCAGCAAAGGAAAGATAAGGATCTGAAAGGGCACTGGAAACCTGCGGATTGCATATAGAAATGTACATAATAATGTTACAATTGAGTGGAGAAGGAGTACACTTCTGAGTCAAGAAACATAAGCAAGCGTGGTCCAGCAATACACATTGCATATATAATGAGACGGAGAATACTATTACAAGCAAAAATTTCGGTGTTAAACTATTATCATGGAGGTCCGAAGACATGAATTGAACGATAATCAGTTTAAGAATATGAGAAACACAAATAGATGTCCATACTGAGTTACAGATTCTAAAGGTAAGACCACTTACATGATGAGATGTATGACATTTCCACCTTCATGATCACTGTAAGAAACCAGTAGCATGCAAATTTAATAAACATTTGACAGAATTAAGCTGTTCAGTTCAGCGTGCCCCAATATTTTCAAAGGGAAGAAAAGATATGTTGTACGATATTAGTTACTTGATACACTGAAATGACCTATACCCACCTATGGATGATTACATATAGTCTCATCAGCTCTAACATTTTAGGATCATCAAATCCAAGCATGTGAGAAATGTTTGCATCATAGTCCAGAGAAGCATCTGCAGGTATGACTTTTCCCTCCTTATAAATCCTACAGTGCCGGAAAAGAAATCAATCAAACAAATCTTGATGAAAATGCCAGTATATCCAATTGCTAACCCAGTGTTAAAACATGCATTCAAAAACATGTGAAATCGTTTAAAATTCAAAACAGAAATTTGGAAAGGTAGCTAAGGTACGCTTAAACGATAGACGAGGTACTGAAACCACAAAGATGAATCTTAATAGATATGCATATATGGAGGAGATTCATTTGTCATGTTTCCTAGATATCTACAATCTACCTTTCTTATTACGTACTAAGGTTTGTTATGTGAACAGATAGGATACAAATTGCATATTTCAGCACAAACATATGTACCCTAAGGAGTGAAAACTAGAGGCAGCTCCATTAGGAATAGGGGTGGGTGGGTAGCTCCATGGCAGCATTAATCCATCATATAGTAAGTACAGAATGCAACACTGGAAGAAAACTTGACCTGCAACTAAAGTAAATATGAGGTATGGATATTATTATCTACCATCGATAAATATAAGCAGCTACAACCGGAAGTTGAGCAATCAAGTTAAGGAGTCCTCATAGGTGGGTTCCCAGTACCTAAAAACAATATATCATATGTTAGAAATTCTGAATCCTGACAAAGGAAAGCCAAGAAAATATGACCATTATATCGGAAACATACTTTTCTTTTGATATACCCTTCTCATATGCCTTCTGAAATTCACTCTTGACCTGAAAACGCGGCAAACATATAAAGATTACTGCTTACTCACTTGACTATATTTCCCAATATGGGATATAAATGTTTATAAAATTGATCAATGTTAGCAGCTGAGGTGACTATTAGTTAATACTCGCCACTACACATAAATTATGAAATTGCTTGGTAATTACAACACCTGGGAATTTAACAGGAAATTCATGACCATGGTTTTAGCAAATAAACAAAACCATCATAGAAAATAAACAAACACATCATTTTGAGTGATATTGCATATGCACTCACTTACCAATCCACTAGCCTAATGGATGAGAGAAGTTGCATGTGTGTTATAGTCTCTCCAGGAATCCTAGGCCTAGCTATTCAGTTTCCAAATACTATTTACAGCTCGACATACATGTTGCATATTATTTGAAATACCGAAATTACAATATAACAGAACAAAGAGATAATTTGTCATGTGTGAATCATATTCTTGAAACAAGCTTTAGGCATATCATCATCAACAATTTACAAACCACAAACTACAATCTCATTCAAACCATCCATAGGGCCAGACATGAAATCCCAAGATTATAAGTTTTTTAAAAGCTACTCAATTAAAATTGAATTAAAATGGAGTGTAGAGTATTAGCTTGGAAAATTTCTTTTGTTGAGAAAGTGAATTAAACAAAACGCATATTGTAATCATAGTCAATAAAATGGATGAAGGATCACCATCCAAGCAACAAGCTATCTCTTTTTAATGACTTGGTATGGTGAAGCTTCTAAAATTGCTTCTTCAACAAAAGAAGAAAAAAAGAACATCCATTTAACTATTAAATTCAGAAAAAAAATGAAAGAAGGAAATACATAAAAACTACATCAATAAAATCTAAAACCCAAGATCTATAAAAATCATATCCAAACATAAACAATAAAAGGAAAAATCGGTAATCAAAAATATGGAAATGAAGAATATGAAAACAAATTATTTAATTTTTTACATATTTATGTACATAATCAGCACTCATTCATTCAGGTCCGAGAGCAAGTTTACATTTTCCTGCACAGGAAAAACAATACGCTGAATCAAATCGATGAGAAAAATTAGGGTTTTTTCCTAGATTAACTTCATTGAGAAAAAAATTAACAACCCATTTTTATTTGAAACAAGAAGCTAGGAATTCATCTCTTCTTGCTGATGAATTTGGGGTTTCTCTTCTCATCCTTCTCAAAAGACAGATAAAACAATATTATAATTATTATCTCAAAAAACAACTAGTAATCGATTTAAAAAAAGCCATTTAAACATAAATCTAAGTTCATAGATACACTTATCTGAATATGCAGGAGATGGAAAACACGATTCCTTTTAGGTTTAGACGGGTGTTGTTGATTTATTGTTGATTCTGAAAACTCAAGATTTGGTGATAGTTGTTCTGATTCAAATCATGATTGAAGTTTTGAGAAACCAAATTATAACATCTGCTAGTGAATCGCGAGGAATTTGATTTTTATCACTTTAGGGTTTATGGGAAAGAGGGAGAGCAGAGGCGAAGATAAAGAAGATGAGATTAGGTTTAACAATGACTTTATCTCTCATCTATGCTTTTATAGAGTATTTCCATTCGCTTAGTTACACTACATTTGAGCTTGACGATTATTTCATATGACGTCAGTTTAATTGGTTCCCATAAATCTGATGGTTAGCATCTTAACACGTGTCCAATAGATAATCCTTTGACTAGTTCTCCTTGTTTTAAAAATAGGTGGTTCATTCCCTAGTCAGTATTCAACGAATTTTTCAGGTATAAATCGCGAATCCGAACCAATCGGCCGAGTTACTTGAACTCCGAACAGGGTACGCAAATTATATGGAGCTACCGAATAAACGCGAATTTTTCGCGAACGAATCCGCATAATTCGCAAGAGAAATTAGGATGATTGGTTTAAATTATTAAAGAAACTAATCGGATGGGAATCGATGCCGGGACCTCACACTGCTTTACGAAACCACTAACCACTATTCTGTGAGTTATGAGTTAGTTTTTGTTACCATTTGAGTATATATTACTTAATCAAATACTAATAGAGTTGGACATGGAGAACTGGAAATGAAATATATCAGAACTGAACATCACAGGTTCAAATATTAATAAAGTTGGACCCGAGTTTCTCTTTCGGATGAACTGAAGACGAAATATATCAGAATTGAACATCACAGGTTCAAAGATTAATAAAGTTGGACCTGAGTTTCTCTTTCGGATGAACTAAAGACGAAATATATCAGAATTGAACATCACAGGTTCAAAGATTACTAGAGTTGGACCTGAGTTTCTCTTTCGGATGAACTGAAGACGAAATATATCAGAATTGAACATCACAGGTTCAAAGATTACTAGAGTTGAACCTGAGATTCTCTATCAAATGAAATGAAGACGAAATATATCAGAATTGAACATCATAGGTTCAAATATTACTAGAGTTGGATCTTAGTTTCTCTTTCGGATGAACTGAAGACGAAATATATCAGAATTGAACATCACAGGTTCAAAGATTACTAGAGTTGGACCTTAGTTTCCCTTTCGGATGAAATGGAGACGAAATATATATCAAAATTGAAAATCACAGGTTCAAAGATTACTAGAGTTGGACCTTAGTTTCTCGCCCGGATGAACTGGAGAAGAAATATATCAGAACTGAACATCACAGGTTCAAAGATTAATAAAGTTGGACCCGAGTTTCTCTTTCGGATGAACTGAACACGAAATATATCAGAATTGAACATCACAGGTTCAAAGATTAATAAAGTTGGACCTGAGTTTCTCTTTCGGATGAACTAAAGACGAAATATATCAGAATTGAACATCACAATTTCAAAGATTACTAGAGTTGGACCTGAGTTTCTCTTTCGGATGAACTGAAGACGATATATATCAGAATTGAACATCACAGGTTCAAAGATTACTAGAGTTGAACCTGAGATTCTCTATCAGAAGAAATGAAGACGAAATATATCAGAATTGAACATCATAGGTTCAAATATTACTAGAGTTGGATCTTAGTTTCTCTTTCGGATGAACTGAAGACGAAATATATCAGAATTGAACATCACAGGTTCAAAGAGTACTAGAGTTGGACCTTAGTTTCCCTTTCGGATGAAATGGAGACAAAATATATATCAAAATTGAAAATCACAGGTTCAAAGATTACTAGAGTTAGACCTTAGTTTCTCGCCCGGATGAACTGGAGAAGAAATATATCAGAACTGAACAACACAGGTTCAAAAATTAATAGACTTGGACCTGAGTTTCTCTTTCAGATGAACTAAAGACGAAATATATCAGAATTGAACAGCACAAGCTCAAAGATTACTAGAGTTGGACCTGAGTTTCTCTTTCGGATGAACTGAAGACGAAATATATCAGAATTGAACATCACAGGTTCAAAGATTACTAGAGTTGGACCTGAGTTTCTCTTTCGGATGAACTGAAAACGAAATATATCAAAATTGAACATCACAGGTTCAAAGATTACTAGAGTTGGACCCGAGTTTCTCTTTCCGAGGAACTGAACACGAAATATATAAGAATTGAACATCACAGGTTCAAAGATTACTAGAGTTGGACCTGAGTTTCTCTTTCCGATGAACTGAAGACGAAATATATCAGAATTGAACATCACAAGTTCAAAGATTACTAGAGTTGGACCTTAGTTTCTGATTCGGATGAACTGGAGACGAAATATATCAGAATTGAACATCACATGTTCAAAGATTACCAGAGTTCGACCTGAGTTTCTGACTCGGATGAACTGGAGACGAAATATATATCAGAATTGATCATCACAGGTACAAAGATTACCAGAGTTCGACATGAATTTCTGATTCGGATGAACTGGAGACGAAATATATCATAATTAAACATCACAGGTACAGAGATTATCAGAGTTCGACCTGAGTTTCTGAAATGGATGAACTGGAGACGAAATATATCAGAATTGAACACCACAGGTACAGAGATTACCAGAGTTCGACCTGAGTTTCTGATTCGGATGAACTGGAGACGAAATATATCCGAATTGAACATCACAGGTACAAAGATTACCAGAGTTCGACCTGAGTTTCTGATTCGGATGAACATGAGATGAAATATATCAGAATTGAACACCACAATTTCAAAGATTACCAGAGTTAGACATGAGTTTCTGATTCCGATGAACTGAAAACAAAATATTACATACTATGAAAATGACCATATTACCCTTATTGGAAAAAAGTGCGATAAATATTATGGAGACTATGAAAATGACCATACTACCCTTATTGGAAATAAGTAAAGAAAATGTTAAAGACTGTGAAAATGACCATACTACCCTTATTGGAAAAAATGCAATCAATATTATGGAGATGTGAAAATGTCTAGACTACCCATATCGAAAATAAGTAAGTAAATATTGCAGACTGTGAAAATGACCATATTACCCTTATTGGTAATAAGTGCAATAAATATTATGGAGAATGTGAAAATGACCGTACTACCCTTATCAGAAATAAATAAAGCAAATATTATAGACTGTAAAAATGACCATATTACCCTTATTTGAAAAAAATGCAATAAATATTATGGATACTGTGAAAATGACCAGATCACACTTATCGAAAATAAGTAAAGTAAATATTATAGACTGTGAAAAAGACCATATTACTCTTATTGAAAATATGTAAGTAAATATTATAGACAGTGAAAATGACCATATTACCCTTATTGGTAATAAGTGCAATAAATATTATGGAGAATGTGAAAATGACCGTACTACCCTTATCAGAAATAAATAAAGTAAATATTATAGACTGTGAAAATGACCATATTACCCTTATTTGAAAAAAATGCAATAAATATTATGGATACTGTGAAAATGACAAGACTACCCTTATCGAAAATATGTAAGTAAATATTATAGACTGTGAAAAGGACCATATTACCCTTATTGAAAATATGTAAGTAAATATTATAGACTGTGAAAATGACCATACTACCCTTATCAGAAATAAATAAAGTAAATATTTCAGACAATAAAAATGACCATATTACCCTTATTGGAAATAAGTGCAATAAATATTATGGAGACTGTGAAAATGACCAAACTACCCTTATTGGAAAAAGTCCAATAAATATTACAGACTTTCAAAATGACCATATTACCCTTATTGGAAAAAAGTCCAATAAATATTATGGAGACTGTGAAAAATGACCATACTACCCTTATCGGAAATAAGTAAAGTAATTCTTACAGACTGTGAAAATCACCATATTATCCTTATTGGAAATAAGTGGAACAAGTATTATGGAGAAAGTGAAAATGACCAAACTATCCTTATTGGAAAAAGTGCAATAAATATTACAGACTGTGAAAATGACCATATTACCCTTATTGAAAAAAAGTGCAATAAATATTATAGAGACTGTGAAAATGACCATACTACCTTTATCGAAAATAAGCAAAGTAATTCTTACAGACTGTGATAATGAATATATTACCCTAATTGGAAAAAAGTGCAATGGATATTATGGAGATTGTGAAATGACCAGGCTACCCTTATCGGTAATAAATAAATAAAATATTACTGATTGTGAAAATGACCATATTACCCTTATTGGAAATGCCCAGGCTACCCTTATTGGAAATAAGTGCAATAAATATTATGGATATTGTGAAAATGACCAAACTGCCCTTATTGAAAATAAATAAAGTAAATACTACATACTGTGAAAATGACCATATTACCCTTAATGGAATAAGTGCCATAAATATTATAGAGACTGTGAAAATGACCAGACTACCTTTATCGAAAATAAGTAAAGTAAATATTACAGATTGTGAAAATCACCATATTACCCTTATTGGAAATAAATGGAATAAATATTAGGGAGACAGTGAAAATGACCAAACTACCCTTATTGAAAATAAATAAAGTAAATTACATATTGTGAAAATGACCATATTACCCTTATTGGAAATAAGTTGAATAAATACTATGGAGACAGTGAAAATGACCATACTACCCTTATCGAAAATAAGTAAAGTAAATGTTACCGATTATGAAAATG
Organism: Papaver bracteatum; assembly: GCA_023529315.1. Classification (NCBI taxonomy): domain Eukaryota; kingdom Viridiplantae; phylum Streptophyta; class Magnoliopsida; order Ranunculales; family Papaveraceae; genus Papaver; species Papaver bracteatum. The sequence continues at coordinate 657,956 of JAJJWX010002700.1, forward strand.
ACCGTATTACCCTTATTAAAAAAAGTGTAATAAACATTACGGAGACTGTGAAATTGACCATACTACCCTTATCGAAAATAAGTAAAGTAATTCTTACAGACTATGAAAATGACCATATTACCCTTATTGGAAAAAAGTGCAATACATATTACGAAGACTGTGAAAAAGACCAGACTACCCTTATCGGAAATATGTAAAGTAAATGTTACCGATTGTGAAAATGGCCATATTACCCTTAATTGTCATTTTCACAGTCTGTAATATTTATTGCACTTTTTCCAATAAGGGTAGTTTGGTCATTTTCATAGTATCCATAATATTTATTGCACTTATTTCCAATAAGGGTAATATGGTCATTTTCTTATGTAATTTACTTTACTTATTTTCTATAAGGGCAGGCTGGTCATTTTTCACAGTCTCCATAATATTTATTGCACTTTTTACCAATAAGGGTAGTTTGGCCATTTTCATAGTCTCCATAATATTTATTGCACTTTTTTTAATAAGGGTAATATGGTCATTTTTACAGTCTGTAATATTATTTTACTTATTTTCGATAAGGGTAGTATGGTCATTTTCACAGTCTCCATAATATTTATTGCACTTATTTCCAATAAGGGTAATATGGTCATTTTCACAGTCTGTAATATATATTGCACTTTTTCCAATAAGGGTAGTTTGGTCATTTTCACAGTTTGTAATATTTAAGTTATTTGTTTTCAGTAAGGGTAGTTTGGTCATTTTCACAGCCTCTAAAATATTTATTGCACTTTTTTCCAATAAGGGTAATATGGTCATTTTCACAGTCTGTAATATTTTTACTTCTTTTATTTTCGATAACGGTAGTCTGGTCATTTTTCACAGTCTCCCTAATATTTATTGGAATTTTTTCCAATAAGGGTAATATGGTCATTTTCACAGTCTGTAATATTTATTGCACTTTTTCCAATAAGGGTAGTTTGGTCATTTTCACAGTCTCCAAAATATTTATTGCACCAATTTCCAATAAGTGTAATACGGTCATTTTCATATTCTGTAATATTTACTTTATTTATTTTCAATAAGGGTAGTTTGGTCATTTTTCCAGTCTCCGTAATAGTTATTGCACGTATTTCCAATAAGGGTAATATGGTCATTTTCACAGTCTGTAATTTTTACTTTACTTATTCTCGATAAGGGTAGTCTGGTCATTTTCATAGTCTCCATAATATTTATTGCACTTTTTTCACTGAGGGTAATATGGTCATTTTCACAGTCTGTATGAATTACTTTACTTATATCCGATAAGGGTAGTTTGGTCATTTTCACAGTCTCCATAATATTTATTGGATTTTTTTCCAGTAAGGGTAATATGGTTATTTTCACAGTCTATAATATTTACTATATTTATTTTCAATAAGGGTGGTTTGGTCATTTTCACAGTCTCCATAATATATAATGCACTTTTTCCAATAAGGGTAATATAGTCATTTTCACAGTTTATACGAATTACTTTACTTATTTTCGATAAGGGTAGTCTGGTCATTTTCACAGTATCCATAATATTTATGGCACTTATTTCCAATAAGGGTAATATGGTCATTTTCCAAGTATGTAATTTACTTTATTTATTTTCAATAAGAGTAGTTTGGTCATTTTCACCGTCTCCCTAATATTTATTCCATTTATTTCCAATAAGGGTAATATGGTCATTTACACAATCTGTAATATTTACTTTACTTATTTTCGATAAGGGTAGTCTGGTCATTTTCACAGTCTCTATAATATTTATGGTACTTATTCCAATAAGGGTAATATGGTCATTTTCACAGTATGTAGTATTTATTTTATTTATTTTCAATAAGGGTAGTTTGGTCATTTTCACAATATCCATAATATTTATTGCACTTATTTCCAATAAGGGTAATATGGTCATTTTCAAAGTGTATAATATTACTTTATTTATTTTCAATAAGGGCAGTCTGGTCATTTTCACAGTCTCCATAATATCTATTGCACAATTTTCCAATAAGGGTAATATGGTCATTTTCACAGTTTATAAGAATTACTTTACTTATTTCCGATAAGGGTAATATGGTCATTTTCACAGTCTGTAAGATTTACTTTACTTATTTCCGATAAGGGTAGTATGGTCATTTTCACAGTTCCATAATATTTATTGCACTTTTCTCCAATAAGGGTAATATGGTCATTTTCACAAGCGGTAACATTTACTTTACTTATTTCTGATAAGGGTAGCCTGGTCATTTTCACAGTCTCCATAAAAATTATTCTAGTTATTTCCAATAAGGGTAATATGGTTATTTTCACAATCCGTAATATTTACTTTAATTATTTCCGATAAGGGTAGTCTGGTCATTTTCACAGTCTCCATAATATTTATTCCACTTATTTCCAATAAGGGTAATATGGTCATTTTCACAGTCTGTAAGAATTACTTTACTTATTTCCGATAAGGGTAGTATGGTCGTTTTCACAGTCTCCATAATATTTATTGCCCTTTTTTTCCAATAAATGTAATATGGTCATTTTCACAATCGGTAACATTTACTTTATTTATTACCGATAAGGGTAGCCTGGTCATTTTCACAATCTCCATAAAAATTATTCAAGTTATTTCCAATAAGGGTAATATGGTTATTTTCACAATCCGTAATATTTTTTTTTCTTTTCAATAAGGGTATTCTGGTTATTTTCACAGTCTCTATAATATTTATTGCATTTATTTCCAGTAAGGGTAATATGGTCATTTTTGCGGTCTTCTGAATTTTTATTGCACTTATTCCGATAAGGGTAGTATGGTCATTTTCACAGCGTTCGGAACAAGCAGAATTTTTTTGTGTGGTTTTGTCGAGAAAATCGAGAGAAAAGGTTGATATTTGTCCAAGTCAAATGTCTTACAAAGTCATGACTTGTTGACTTAGTCTTGATCCTTTTTTATAATATTAAGAAAATTAAAAAATAAAATAAAAATAAATTTTGATATTTAGAAATTAAATAAAATTGTTATTTTGTATAACTGTTGCGAAAGTAGTGACAACCAAAATTCTAAGAGTGATTAATTCGGGGTTGTTTTAGATGTGGTGGAATTTTTGGGTGGAAACATCATTTTAGATTATAATTGTGATTATCTAGATAATTGTCAACAAATATAATTGTGACTAGTAAAAAAGTTAAATATTCATATTCATTATCACGATTACAAAATTTAGCAATAGTTATAATTGTTGCAGGACTTATCACAGTTATATCAGTGACTGAAAAATAAACTGTGACAGGTTACACTGTGAGAAAATCCTGGTTTTGGTGTAGTGTTACACCCGTACACCACCCTTAGTTCCTTCGGGTTGCGTGACTCAGAGCTTAATTGGCCAAAATACTTCTTACACGCACCAAAGTTTCTACATTAAAGTCATACAAGTCAAGTGTTGGTTAGACATGGTTTATGTGTGGAATCAATCATATTAAAAAAAAACAATATAAAATAAAATTCACCACTACAAAATTCAGAATTAGATAACTTACACATAAAAGGGTATGAATTTGGTGCATATCAACTACGCTCTATTTTCATAATAGCTCTCTGTATGTTTTGGCCTAATCAGGTGAGTTAAACCAAATTGCAACCCTCGAGAGATAAACCTGTGTCACCCCTAATCAGATGAGTCAACCCAAATTGCAACTCTCGAGAGAGAAATATGTGTCACCCTTAATCAGCTATATAAGTTCATTCCTTACAGCCAAAAGTAGCAAGTAAATTAATTAATGAGTAAGACTCATTATGAGCATCCCTATTTAAATCTAAGTACTTTAAGAAAATTTACGCATACAGAGCAAAAGAAAAAGTCTAAATCTATATCTTGGATTTAGAACTGTATTTGTAAGGCGCTAAACTTCTAAATCAAATCATATCGTAATGCCTCTAACACTCATTTAACAGTTGAGGATGATCTTGCAGATTCAGTCACAAAAAAAGTGGAATATGTTGGAATTAATTACAATAATCGAATGCAAATGGGAAATAATACTTAGATTACACTGAAAGTAGTAACAAATAACTCAATAAACTTAGTAGAGGCACGTATGAGATACGCTGAGCTAAAGGTAATATTGCATGCTACTCCTCTGAGATGCTATAGCAATTTACAAATTACCTCCAGGATACAACTACTGTTAGTTCTCCTCTATGTGTAGCATACACAGAGAGAACCCTTAGAACTTGGCAGCAAAAATGAAAAAACAAAAACACAAATCGAAACTACAACCAGTTTCAGATAAATATAAAAACTAATTTATGTTTCGTAAACTATGATGTTTCGTAAACTAATTTCTGTTAAACAAATAAACTAATTTGTTAAACAAAGTTTCTCAGTAAACTAATTTACGTAAACAAAGAAGTAGTTATACAAAATTATGTTTCGTAAACTACAACTTGTTTAAGATAAGAACTCGATTTTTTTCTTAGTAAACTTAAAAAGAAATTGTTTCGAAAGCATAAGTAAAGAATAAGAATTGAGAAGAGAAGAGTTCGAAAGGTATGGTTTACAAATGAAGTTTACAACTCGTATTTATAGCAAGAAAATGTTCGAACGTTGGAAGAGAATCCAAAGCACGACAGACTGTCCGTGATTCACGCATCTCGAACGTTGCAAAAGTAAGGTAAAAAATCGTGTTAAAAGAACAGTGCACACGCATTCAAAATCTTCGAGATTCTTCTCGAGGAAAACAGTGTGTACAGGTGTCAAGAAAACCGTGTGACACGCGTGAAAGAAGATGCTTCTCGAGGATGTCGGATATCCAAAACCGAGAAGGCAAAGAATAAAATTCTTTACATGTGTGGGAGAAGCGTGTGGTAAATTTCAGTAAAAAGAAAGGATGGGTCGGATACACCCACACCCACGCCCACTCCCACGCCCACGCCCACGCCCTCGCCCTCGCCCTCGCCCATGCCGAGCGAGCGTGCGTGCTTCTGTGCGAAGCACGCGCGAACAGGAAAGGCAATAAGAAATGCAATAAGGTTTAGGCAACCTTGCCATAGTCTAGGGCTTTCCCCATACACAAAGGTCTAAAGACCCAAAGGGCCATGCCCTTAAGGCTAAACCAATGCTATTTAAGTCTAAAACTCTTAGTGTTTTAGTCTATATGGGACTAATGTTTTATTCATTCACATGAAAAAACATCTAGGGAGCAATAGGTCTTGGGATCAAAACATGGTCCATGCATTTTTTGATTAAAACAAAACATTGTTTTTTTTTCTAACAATCCCCCACATGAATAATAAAACATGTCGATAAAACACGATAAAACATAAGGCAACAAAATAGGCTAAGGTGTCCCAAAGATTGAACCTTAACTTAGTGAGAGGTTACCTGAACTGCTTGTTGATACGGTGAACGCAATGTTTTGAACCGCCAACAAAGAATGCAATTCAGAAATAACAGCCACACTTGATGCCTCAACCGAAGAAAACAGCTGCCAAGCTCTTGCGGTTGTGCCCATTTTGGTCGTGGGCTAAAATCCCGGACTTAATGAATGTCTCTAGAGAATCAGCTCATATTCTCATAGGAAGCGGCCACACTTCCAACATCCACAAAGGTGGGTCCATAAAGAGTGTCCTGCCACACCCCGCTTTAATCAAAGCCATGGAACCCATTAAGATCTCAAAAGATCATCCTGTAAATCCTGCAGGCTGCACTATCACACGGTTACACCATAGGGAGGGACTAAGATAGTGCTTTCACAATATCACCATAAATTAGTTGTCTCATTGAACCTTGATCTTGGAAATCCAATCACAAGGTTGAGTATCCTTCATGGTGATTTATTCTATGAGCTTAAGTCCCATCCCCTCGATGTGGATTTAACTTCCTCTCTCTCGGTAAACCTTTCGTCAAAGGATCTGCAAGATTATCTTTGGATTTTACAAAGTCTATCGAGATAATACCAGAGAGAGTAGTTGTTTCACCGTCTTGTGTCTTCTACGTATATGTATAGACTTTCCGTTGTATACATTGTTCTTTGCGCAACCAAGAGCAGCTTTCTTGTCACAAAGTGGATGGCGATTGAAGACACAGGCTTGGGCCAGAGTGGAATTCCTCCCAGGAAACATCGCATCCATTCAGCTTCCTCTCCAGCTTTTTCCAAGGCTATAAATTCAGACTCCATAGTGGATTTAGCTATACATGTCTGTTTGGTAGACTTCCATGAGACACACGCACCTCCAAGTAAGAAGATGTACCCACTAGTAGACTTGCACTCTTCGAGTCGATATCCAGTTGGCATCACAATACCCTTCAGTACAGCAGGATACTTCCCAAAACTTAAGCAATAGTTTGAGGTCCCTCTCAGGTAACGTAAAACTGAAGAGAGCATTCAGTGATCCTTCCCTGGGTTGCAAGTATACCTGCTTAATCTACTCACAGAGTAAGCAATATCATGTCTTGTACAGTTCATCAAATACATAAGACTACCAATAATGCGAGAATACTCAAGTTGATCAATACCCTTACCCTTGTTCTTTTTCAATTTACAAGTGGGATCAAAAGGAGTAGATGCAGGTTTAGCATTTTCATAATTAAATCTCTTTAGTACGGTTTCAGCATAATGAGATTGACTAAGACTAAATCCATCAGACATCTTTCTGATTTTCATCCCTAAGATTACATCAGTAGGGCCTAAGTCTTTCATGTCAAAATTATCTCTAAGCATGCTTTTAATGGTATTAATAATATCAAGGTTACTGCCTAATATGAGCATATCATCAACATATAGGCATACAATAACATGTGAATCATTAACAGATTTAATGTAAACACATTTATCAGATTCATTAACCTTGAAGCCATTAGTTATCATAACATGATCAAATTTTTCATGCCACTGTTTAGGTGCTTGTTTTAAACCGTACAGAGATTTGTTCAACTTGCAAACTTTGTTTTCACAACCTTTTACAATAAAGCCTTCAGGTTGGTCCATATAAATTTCTTCATTCAAATCACCATATAAAAATGCAGTTTTAACATCCATCTGATGTATATGCAAATCATAAATTGAAGCTATAGCAATCAACATCCTAATCGAGGTGATTCTAGATACTGGTGAATAAGTATCGAAGAAATCTAATCCTTCCTGTTGTCTATAGCCTTTAGCTACCAACCTAGCTTTATATTTATCTATAGTTCCATCTGTTCTAAGTTTCCTTTTGAACACCCATTTGCAACCTATGGATTTACTTCCGGAGGCAAGTCTACAAGCTCCCAAGTTTCGTTTTTTGAATGGACTCCCATTCATTTAATGAAGCTTCTTCCCAGAAAGAAGCTTCTGGAGAAGTCATAGCTTCCTTGTAGGTTTGGGGTTCAGACTCTACCGTAAGAGTCAAAAAATCTGGGCCAAAACTTGTTTCAGTTCTAACCCTCTTACTTCTTCTTGGTTCAGTCTCATACTCCAAAGTTGGAGTTTGACTAGTCGATGGAACATCCGAGAGGTCATCATGGACCCTTTTCCGAGGTCCAGACCTTAAAGGAAATATGTGTTCATAAAACACAGCATCTCTAGATTCCAATATGGTGTTCTGACCAATGTTATTATGGTCAGAACTGATGACCATGAACCTGTATGCAATTGTATGCTCATGATACCCTAAGAAAACACAATCGACTGTTTTAGGTCCTATTTTAGTTTTCTTGGGAAGAGGAATGGCCACCTTGGCCAAACACCCCCACACTTTAAAGTATGCATAAGAAGGTTGTTTACCATTCCATAATTCATAAGGAGTTTTATCATATTTTTTAAATGGAACTCGGTTCAAAATATAGCAAGCAGAGAGGATAGCTTCCCCCCACAAGTTCGAAGATAACCCTGAACTTGTCAACATAGCATTTACCATATCTATGAGTGTTCTATTTTTTTCTTTCAGCTACACCATTCGATTCTGGTGAATATGGTGCAGTTGTTTCATGAATGATTCCATTATGTTTACAAAACTCACCTATGGGTATCACATACTCACCGCCACGGTCTGACCTAAGAGTTTTAATTTTAACTCCTTTTTGGTTTTCTACTTCAAGTTTATAAAACTTGAAAGCCTCTAAGGCCTCATCTTTACTTCTAAGAAGATGAACCTGTGATATCGTGAGTAATCATCTATAAAAGTGATGTACCATTTTCTACCACCTCTTGTTGGTGTTGATTTCAAATCTCCTAAATCCGAGTGTATTAATTCCAAAGGAACTGTTCTACGTTCAACACTTTTATTAAATGGTTTTCTTGCATATTTAGATTCAACACAGATTTCACATCTTTGTTTTTTATCAAAGTTTATTTTTGGTATGCAACCTAAATTAGCAAGTCTTTCTAGCGATTTGAAATTAACATGCCCAAGTCTATCATGCCAAACATGTGAGGAGTCACAAACATAAACAGAAGAAGATGCATTAACATTCAATTTCAAATCGGATACACTAAGCTTAATCATGTTATCGGTAACATAACCTTTTCCTACAAATTCACCATGCTTAGAAATCACAACAATACTGGACTCAAAGAACAATTTTAAAACCTTTTCCTAGCAGGATGGTTTCGAGATAAGATTTTTGCATATGTCTGGGACGTAGAATACGTCATTCAATGCGAGAGTTTTTCCTGAAGTTAGCTTCAGTTCGACCTTGCCTTCCCCACCACTTTCGCGGTGGAAGAGTTTCCCATGAACAGTTTCTCATCATCTCCTACTATGGCATAGGAGGAGAAAGCATTTCTGAATTTACAGACATGCTTGGTGGCTCCAGAATCAAGCCACCAGTCTCTCACATTAGTCATACTAGAGACAAGGTCGACTTCAGACACCATGCCGGTGAAATATCCGAGTCCTCTACTATGTTTGCCTTATTTTTCTGTTTTGGATCATATTTGATCCTTTTAGGGGCCTTACAGTCTTTAGCCATATGTCCAGGTTTACCACAATTAAAACAGTCGCCTTTGATGGTGTGCTTAGTGACACCACCTCTAGGCTTAAAATTGTTACCTCTCGGGTTTTCGACGCGTCTGTTACGTTTATTACCCATTTTCTTTGGATTCTCCAAGGGTTTTCTTTGAAGCAGCTTTATCGTCCAAAACATGAGCTTTGTTGGACATGTTTTTGCTCAACATCATGCTCTTGTCCTTGCTGCACATAAGCTCCTCAACCTGGATCTTTTTTCCAAGCTCCACCATGGTGATTTCACGAGTCTTGTGTCATGACCTCCTCTTGTATTCGCTCCATGAGGGTGGAATCTTTTCAATCACAGCCGATACTTGTAGAGCTTCATCAAAAGTCATGCCTTCAGCAAGAATCTCGCTGATGAGGAGTTGAAGTTCGACGAACTGTTCTACCACAGGCTTTTCGTCAGTCATGTTGTATTCTAAGAACTTAGCCATCAAGAACTTCTTACTTCCAGCAGCTTCAAAGATGATATTTTTCTTCTAGAGCTTCCCATAAATCAAAAGCATTAAAATCTTCTTTTGCATTATAGAAGTCATACAAGGAGTCATCAAGACAGTTAAGAATATGATTCTTGCACAAATAATTCTTCCTATTCCACCTGTCCAATTTATCTTCATTACCACGGCGATGAAGTTTTCTCGAGGGTTTTTCTAAAGCATATCCATCTAACCTTTGGTCGTTTAGAAATAATAGCATTTTAGACTGCCATCTCTTAAAGTCCTTACCACTGAACTTTGGTGGTTTTTCTACAGTATTCTTTCCCATGTTCTTACAACAAAGAATATTACAGTATTACAATATTACAATAAGGCACGATATTACCTTTAGATTGATGGAATTAATTACAATAATCGAATGCAAATGGGAAATAATACTTAGATTACACTGAAAGTAGTAACAAATAACTCAATAAACTTAGTAGAGGCACGTATGAGATACGCTGAGCTAAAGGTAATATTGCCTGCTACTCCTCTGAGATGCTATAGCAATTTACAAATTACCTCCAGGATACAACTACTGTTAGTTCTCCTCTATGTGTAGCATACACAGAGAGAACCCTTAGAACTTGGCAGCAAAAATGAAAAAACAAAAACACAAATCGAAACTACAACCAGTTTCAGATAAATATAAAAACTAATTTATGTTTCTGTAAACTATGATGTTTTAAACTAATTTTGTTAAACAAAGTTTAGTAAACTAATTTCTGTTAAACAAAGTTTACGTAAACAAAGAAGTAGTTATACAAAATTATGTTTTGTAAACTACAACTTGTTTAAGATAAGAACTCGATTTTTTTTCCGTAAACTTAAAAAGAAATTGTTTTTAGAAAGCATAAGTAAAGAATAAGAATTTGAAGAGAAGAGTTCGAAAGGTATGGTTTACAAATGAAGTTTACAACTCGTATTTATAGCAAGAAAATGTTCGAACGTTGGAAGAGAATCCAAAGCACGACAGACTGTCCGTGATTCACGCATCTCGAACGTTGCAAAAGTAAGGTAAAAAATCGCGTTAAAAGAACAGTGCACACGCATTCAAAATCTTTGAGATTCTTCTCGAGGAAAACAGTGTGTACAGGTGTCAAGAAAACCGTGTGACACGCGTGAAAGAATATGCTTCTCGAGGCTGTCGGATATCCAAAACCGAGAAGGCAAAGAATAAAATTCTTTACATGTGTGGGAGAAGCGTGTGGTAAATTTCAGCAAAAAGAAAGGATGGGTCGGATACACCCACACCCACACCCACACCCACTCCCACTCCCACTCCCACTCCCACGCCCTCGCCCACGCCCACGCCCACGCCCACGCCGAGCCGAGCCGAGCGAGCGTGCGTGTTTCTGTGTGAAGCACCGCGCGAACATGAAAGGCAATAAGAAATGCAATAAGGTTTAGGCAACCTTGCCATAGTCTAGGGCTTTCCCCATACACAAAGGTCTAAAGACCCAAAGGGCCATGCCCTTAAGGCTAAACCAATGCTATTTAAGTCTAAAACTCTTAGTGTTTTAGTCTATATGGGACTAATGTTTTATTCATTCACATGAAAAAACATCTAGGGAGCAATAGGTCTTGGGATCAAAACATGGTCCATGCATTTTTTGATTAAAACAAAACATTGTTTTTTTTTTCTAACAATCCCCCACATGAATAATAAAACATGTCGATAAAACACGATAAAACATAAGGCAACAAAATAGGCTAAGGTGTCCCAAAGATTGAACCTTAACTTAGTGAGAGGTTACCTGAACTACTTGTTGATACGGTGAACGCAATGTCTTGAACCGCCAACAAAGAATGCAATTCAGAAATAACATCCACACTTGATGCCTCAACCGAAGAAAACAGCTGCCAAGCTCTTGCGGTTGTGCCCATTTTGGCCGTGGGCTAAAATCCCGGACTTAATGAATGTCTCTAGAGAATCAGCTCATATTCTCATAGGAAGCGGCCACACTTCCAACATCCACAAAGGTGGGTCCATAAAGAGTGTCTGCCACACCCCGCTTTAATCAAAGCCATGGAACCCATTAAGATCTCAAAAGATCATCCTGTAAATCCTGCAGGCTGCACTATCACACGGTTACACCATAGGGAGGGACTAAGATAGTGCTTTCACAATATCACCATAAATTAGTTGTCTCATTGAACCTTGATCTTGGAAATCCAATCACAAGGTTGAGTATCCTTCATGGTGATTTATTCTATGAGCTTAAGTCCCATCCCCCTCGATGTGGATTTAACTTCCTCTCTCGGTAAACCTTTCGTCAAAGGATCTGCAAGATTATCTTTGGATTTTACAAAGTCTATCGAGATAATACCAGTAGAGAGTAGTTGTTTCACCGTCTTGTGTCTTCTACGTATATGTATAGACTTTCCGTTGTATACATTGTTCTTTGCGCAACCAAGAGCAGCTTTACTGTCACAGTGGATGGCGATTGAAGACACAGGCTTGGGCCAGAGTGGAATTCCTCCCAGGAAACATCGCATCCATTCAGCTTCCTCTCCAGCTTTTTCCAAGGCTATAAATTCAGACTCCATAGTGGATTTAGCTATACATGTCTGTTTGGTAGACTTCCATGAGACACACGCACCTCCAAGTAAGAAGATGTACCCACTAGTAGACTTGCACTCTTTGAGTCTGATATCCAGTTGGCATCACAATACCCTTCCAGTAAAGCAGGATACTTCCCAAAACTTAAGCAATAGTTTGAGGTCCCTCTCAGGTAACGTAAAACTCTGAAGAGAGCATTCCAGTGATCCTGCCCTGGGTTGCAAGTATACCTGCTTAATCTACTCACAGAGTAAGCAATATCAGGTCTTGTACAGTTCATCAAATACATAAGACTACCAATAATGCGAGAATACTCAAGTTGATCAATACCCTTACCCTTGTTCTTTTTCAATTTACAAGTGGGATCAAAAGGAGTAGATGCAGGTTTAGCATTTTCATAATTAAATCTCTTTAGTACGGTTTCAGCATAATGAGATTGACTAAGACTAAATCCATCAGACATCTTTCTGATTTTCATCCCTAAGATTACATCAGTAGGGCCTAAGTCTTTCATGTCAAAATTATCTCTAAGCATGCTTTTAATGGTATTAATAATATCAAGGTTACTGCCTAATATGAGCATATCATCAACATATAGGCATACAATAACATGTGAATCATTAACAGATTTAATGTAAACACATTTATCAGATTCATTAACCTTGAAGCCATTAGTTATCATAACATGATCAAATTTTTCATGCCTTTGTTTAGGTGCTTGTTTTAAACCGTACAGAGATTTGTTCAACTTGCAAACTTTGTTTTCACAACCTTTTACAATAAAGCCTTCAAGGTTGGTCCATATAAATTTCTTCATTCAAATCACCATATAAAAATGCAGTTTTAACATCCATCGATGTATATGCAAATCATAAATTGAAGCTATAGCAATCAACATCCTAATCGAGGTGATTCTAGATACTGGTGAATAAGTATCGAAGAAATCTAATCCTTCCTGTTGTCTATAGCCTTTAGCTACCAACCTAGCTTTATATTTATCTATAGTTCCATCTGTTCTAAGTTTCCTTTTGAACACCCATTTGCAACCTATGGATTTACTTCCAGGAGGCAAGTCTACAAGCTCCCAAGTTTCGTTTTTTGAATGGACTCCCATTCATTTAATGAAGCTTCTTCCCATAAAGGAGCTTCGGAGAAGTCATAGCTTCCTTGTAGGTTTGGGGTTCAGACTCTACCGTAAGAGTCAAAAATCTGGGCCAAAACTTGTTTCAGTTCTAACCCTCTTACTTCTTCTTGGTTCAGTCTCATACTCCAAAGTTGGAGTTTGACTAGTCGATGGAACATCCGGGAGGTCATCATGGACCCTTTTCCGAGGTCCAGACCTTAAAGGAAATATGTGTTCATAAAACACAGCATCTCTAGATTCCAATATGGTGTTCTGACCAATGTTATTATGGTCAGAACTGATGACCATGAACCTGTATGCAATTGTATGCTCAGGATACCCTAAGAAAACACAATCGACTGTTTTAGGTCCTATTTTAGTTTTCTTGGGAAGAGGAATGGCCACCTTGGCCAAACACCCCCACACTTTAAAGTATGCATAAGAAGGTTGTTTACCATTCCATAATTCATAAGGAGTTTTATCAGATTTTTTAAATGGAACTCGGTTCAAAATATAGCAAGCAGAGAGGATAGCTTCCCCCACAAGTTCGAAGATAACCCTGAACTTGTCAACATAGCATTTACCATATCTATGAGTGTTCTATTTTTTCTTTCAGCTACACCATTCGATTCTGGTGAATATGGTGCAGTTGTTTCATGAATGATTCCATTATGTTTACAAAACTCACCTATGGGTATCACATACTCACCGCCACGGTCTGACCTAAGAGTTTTAATTTTAACTCCTTTTTGGTTTTCTACTTCAAGTTTATAAAACTTGAAAGCCTCTAAGGCCTCATCTTTACTTCTAAGAAGATGAACCTGACAGTATCGTGAGTAATCATCTATAAAAGTGATGTACCATTTTCTACCACCTCTTGTTGGTGTTGATTTCAAATCTCCTAAATCCGAGTGTATTAATTCCAAAGGAACTGTTCTACGTTCAACACTTTTATTAAATGGTTTTCTTGCATATTTAGATTCAACACAGATTTCACATCTTTGTTTTTTATCAAAGTTTATTTTTGGTATGCAACCTAAATTAGCAAGTCTTTCTAGCGATTTGAAATTAACATGCCCAAGTCTATCATGCCAAACATGTGAGGAGTCACAAACATAAACAGAAGAAGATGCATTAACATTCAATTTCAAATCAGATACACTAAGCTTAATCATGTTATCGGTAACATAACCTTTTCCTACAAATTCACCATGCTTAGAAATCACAACAGTATTGGACTCAGCAACAATTTTAAAACCTTTTCCTAGCAGGATGGTTTCTGAGATAAGATTTTTGCATATGTCTGGGACGTAGAATACGTCATTCAATGCGAGAGTTTTTTCCTGAAGTTAGCTTCAGTTCGACCTTGCCTTTCCCCACCACTTTCGCGGTGGAAGAGTTTCCCATGAACAGTTTCTCATCATCTCCTACTATGGCATAGGAGGAGAAAGCATTTCTGAATTTACAGACATGCTTGGTGGCTCAGAATCAAGCCACCAGTCTCTCACATTAGTCATACTAGAGACAAGGTCGACTTCAGACACCATGCCAGTGAAATATCCAGAGTCCTCTACTATGTTTGCCTTATTTTTCTGTTTTGGATCATATTTGATCCTTTTAGGGGCCTTACAGTCTTTAGCCATATGTCCAGGTTTACCACAATTAAAACAGTCGCCTTTGATGGTGTGCTTAGTGACACCACCTCTAGGCTTAAAATTGTTACCTCGGGTTTTCGACGTCATTACGTTTATTACCCATTTCTTTGGATTCTCCAGGGGTTTTCTTTGAAGCAGACTTTATCGTCCAAAACATGAGCTTTGTTGGACATGTTTTTGCTCAAGCATCATGCTCTTGTCCTTGCTGCACATAAGCTCCTCAACCTGGATCTTTTTGCCAAGCTCCACCATGGTGATTTCACGAGTCTTGTGTGTGACCTCCTCTTGTATTCGCTCCATGAGGGTGGAAGCTTTTCAATCACAGCCGATACTTGTAGAGCTTCATCAAAAGTCATGCCTTCAGCAAGAATCTCGCTGATGAGGAGTTGAAGTTCGACGAACTGTTCTACCACAGCTTTTTCGTCAGTCATGTTGTATTCTAAGAACTTAGCCATCAAGAACTTCTTACTTCCAAAGCAGCTTCAAGCATGATATTTTTCTTCTAGAGCTTCCCATAAATCAAAAGCATTAAAATCTTCTTTTGCATTATAGAAGTCATACAAGGAGTCATCAAGACAGTTAAGAATATGATTCTTGCACAAATAATTCTTCCTATTCCACTGTCCAATTTATCTTCATTACCACGGCGATGAAGTTTTCTCGAGGGTTTTTCTAAAGCATATCCATCTAACCTTTGGTCGTTTAGGAAGAATAGCATTTTAGACTGCCATCTCTTAAAGTCCTTACCACTGAACTTTGGTGGTTTTTCTACAGTATTCTTTCCCATGTTCTTACAACAAAGAATATTACAATATTACAATAAGGCACGATATTACCTTTAGATTGATGGAATTAATTACAATAATCGAATGCAAATGGGAAATAATACTTAGATTACACTGAAAGTAGTAACAAATAACTCAATAAACTTAGTAGAGGCACGTATGAGATACGCTGAGCTAAAGGTAATATTGCCTGCTACTCCTCTGAGATGCTATAGCAATTTACAAATTACCTCCAGGATACAACTATGTTAGTTTCTCCTCTATGTGTAGCATACACAGAGAGAACCCTTAGAACTTGGCAGCAAAAATGAAAAAACAAAAACACAAATCGAAACTACAACCAGTTTCAGATAAATATAAAAACTAATTTATGTTTCTGTAAACTATGATGTTTCTGTAAACTAATTTTGTTAAACAAAGTTTAGTAAACTAATTTCTGTTAAACAAAGTTTTGTAAACTAATTTCGTAAACAAAGAAGTAGTTATACAAAATTATGTTTCGTAAACTACAACTTGTTTAAGATAAGAACTCGATTTTTTTTTTAGTAAACTTAAAAAGAAATTGTTTCGAAAGCATAAGTAAAGAATAAGAATTTCAGAAGAGAAGAGTTCTGAAAGGTATGGTTTACAAATGAAGTTTACAACTCGTATTTATAGCAAGAAAATGTTCGAACGTTGGAAGAGAATCCAAAGCACGACAGACTGTCCGTGATTCACGCATCTCGAACGTTGCAAAAGTAAGGTAAAAAATCGCGTTAAAAGAACAGTGCACACGCATTCAAAATCTTTGAGATTCTTCTCGAGGAAAACAGTGTGTACAGGTGTCAAGAAAACCGTGTGACACGCGTGAAAGAATATGCTTCTCGAGGCTGTCGGATATCCAAAACCGAGAAGGCAAAGAATAAAATTCTTTACATGTGTGGGAGAAGCGTGTGGTAAATTTCAGTAAAAAGAAAGGATGGGTCGGATACACCCACACCCACACCCACACCCACACCCACTCCCACTCCCACTCTCACGCCCACGCCCTCGCCCACGCCCACGCCCACGCCCACGCCGAGCCGAGCCGAGCGAGCGTGCGTGTTTCTGTGTGAAGCACCGCGCGAACATGAAAGGCAATAAGAAATGCAATAAGGTTTAGGTAACCTTGCCATAGTCTAGGGCTTTCCCCATACACAAAGGTCTAAAGACCCAAAGGGCCATGCCCTTAAGGCTAAACCAATGCTATTTAAGTCTAAAACTCTTAGTGTTTTAGTCTATATGGGACTAATGTTTTATTCATTCACATGAAAAAACATCTAGGGAGCAATAGGTCTTGGGATCAAAACATGGTCCATGCATTTTTTGATTAAAACAAAACATTGTTTTTTTCTAACAATCCCCCACATGAATAATAAAACATGTCGATAAAACACGATAAAACATAAGGCAACAAAATAGGCTAAGGTGTCCCAAAGATTGAACCTTAACTTAGTGAGAGGTTACCTGAACTGCTTGTTGATACGGTGAACGCAATGTCTTGAACCGCCAACAAAGAATGCAATTCAGAAATAACAACCACACTTGATGCCTCAACCGAAGAAAACAGCTGCCAAGCTCTTGCGGTTGTGCCCATTTTGGCCGTGGGCTAAAATCCCGGACTTAATGAATGTCTCTAGAGAATCAGCTCATATTCTCATAGGAAGCGGTCACACTTCCAACATCCACAAAGGTGGGTCCATAAAGAGTGTCCTGCCACACCCCGCTTTAATCAAAGCCATGGAACCCATTAAGATCTCAAAAGATCATCCCGTAAATCTGCAGGCTGCACTATCACACGGTTACACCATAGGGAGGGACTAAGATAGTGCTTTCACAATATCACCATAAATTAGTTGTCTCATTGAACCTTGATCTTGGAAATCCAATCACAAGGTTGAGTATCCTTCATGGTGATTTATTCTATGAGCTTAAGTCCCATCCCCCTCGATGTGGATTTAACTTCCTCTCTCGGTAAACCTTTCGTCAAAGGATCTGCAAGATTATCTTTGGATTTTACAAAGTCTATCGAGATAATACCAGTAGAGAGTAGTTGTTTCACCGTCTTGTGTCTTCTACGTATATGTATAGACTTTCCGTTGTATACATTGTTCTTTGCGCAACCAAGAGCAGCTTTTGTCACAGTGGATGGCGATTGAAGACAAAGGCTTGGGCCGAGTGGAATTCCTCCCAGGAAACATCGCATCCATTCAGCTTCCTCTCCAGCTTTTTCCAAGGCTATAAATTCAGACTCCATAGTGGATTTAGCTATACATGTCTGTTTGGTAGACTTCCATGAGACACACGCACCTCCAAGTAAGAAGATGTACCCACTAGTAGACTTGCACTCTCTTGAGTCGATATCCAGTTGGCATCACAATACCCTTCCAGGTCAGCAGGATACTTCCCAAAACTTAAGCAATAGTTTGAGGTCCCTCTCGGGTAACGTAAAACTCGAAGAGAGCATTCCAGTGATCCCGCCTGGGTTGCAAGTATACCTGCTTAATCTAATCACAGAGTAAGCAATATCAGGTCTTGTACAGTTCATCAAATACATAAGACTACCAATAATGCGAGAATACTCAAGTTGATCAATACCCTTACCCTTATTCTTTTTCAATTTACAAGTGGGATCAAAAGGAGTAGATGCAGGTTTAGCATTTTCATAATTAAATCTCTTTAGTACGGTTTCAGCATAATGAGATTGACTAAGACTAAATCCATCAGACATCTTTCTGATTTTCATCCCTAAGATTACATCAGTAGGGCCTAAGTCTTTCATGTCAAAATTATCTCTAAGCATGCTTTTAATGGTATTAATAATATCAAGGTTACTGCCTAATATGAGCATATCATCAACATATAGGCATACAATAACATGTGAATCATTAACAGATTTAATGTAAACACATTTATCAGATTCATTAACCTTGAAGCCATTAGTTATCATAACATGATCAAATTTTTCATGCCACTGTTTAGGTGCTTGTTTTAAACCGTACAGAGATTTGTTCAACTTGCAAACTTTGTTTTCACAACCTTTTACAATAAAGCCTTCAGGTTGGTCCATATAAATTTCTTCATTCAAATCACCATATAAAAATGCAGTTTTAACATCCATCTGATGTATATGCAAATCATAAATTGAAGCTATAGCAATCAAAATCCTAATCGAGGTGATTCTAGATACTGGTGAATAAGTATCGAAGAAATCTAATCCTTCCTGTTGTCTATAGCCTTTAGCTACCAACCTAGCT
This sequence comes from Papaver bracteatum, assembly GCA_023529315.1. NCBI lineage: Eukaryota > Viridiplantae > Streptophyta > Magnoliopsida > Ranunculales > Papaveraceae > Papaver > Papaver bracteatum. Next base: position 676,813 of record JAJJWX010002700.1, read on the forward strand.
TTATATTTATCTATAGTTCCATCTGTTCTAAGTTTCCTTTTGAACACCCATTTGCAACCTATGGATTTACTTCCAGGAGGCAAGTCTACAAGCTCCCAAGTTTCGTTTTGCTGAATGGACTCCCATTCATTTAATGAAGCTTCTTCCCAGAAAGAAGCTTCTGGAGAAGTCATAGCTTCCTTGTAGGTTTGGGGTTCAGACTCTACCGTAAGAGTCAAAAAATCTGGGCCAAAACTTGTTTCAGTTCTAACCCTCTTACTTCTTCTTGGTTCAGTCTCATACTCCAAAGTTGGAGTTTGACTAGTCGATGGAACATCCGAGAGGTCATCATGGACCCTTTTCCGAGGTCCGGACCTTAAAGGAAATATGTGAGCATCTCTAGATTCCAATATGGTGTTCTGACCAATGTTATTATGGTCAGAACTGATGACCATGAACCTGTATGCAATTGTATGCTCAGGATACCCTAAGAAAACACAATCGACTGTTTTAGGTCCTATTTTAGTTTTCTTGGGAAGAGGAATGGCCACCTTGGCCAAACATGAGCTTTGTTGGACATGTTTTTGCTCAGCATCATGCTCTTGTCCTTGCTGCACATAAGCTCCTCAACCTGGATATTTTTGCCAAGCTCCACCATGGTGATTTCACAAGTCTTGTGTCGCAGCCTCCTCTTGTATTCGCTCCATGAGGGTGGAAGCTTTTCAATCACAGCCGATACTTGTAGAGCTTCATCAAAAGTCATGCCTTCAGCAAGAATCTCGCTGATGAGGAGTTGAAGTTCGACGAACTGTTCTACCACATGCTTTTCGTCAGTCATGTTGTATTCTAAGAACTTAGCCATCAAGAACTTCTTACTTCCAAAGCTTGACATGATATTTTTCTTCTAGAGCTTCCCATAAATCAAAAGCATTAAAATATTCTTTTGCATTATAGAAGTCATACAAGGAGTCATCAAGACAGTTAAGAATATGATTCTTGCACAAATAATTCTTCCTATTCCACCTGTCCAATTTATCTTCATTACCACGGCGATGAAGTTTTCTCGAGGGTTTTTCTAAAGCATATCCATCTAACCTTTGGTCGTTTAGGAAGAATAGCATTTTAGACTGCCATCTCTTAAAGTCCTTACCACTGAACTTTGGTGGTTTTTCTACAGTATTCTTTCCCATTTTCTTACAACAAATAATATTACAGTATTACAATATTACAATAAGGCACGATATTACCTTTAGATTGATGGAATTAATTACAATAATCGAATGCAAATGGGAAATAATACTTAGATTACACTGAAAGTAGTAACAAATAACTCAATAAACTTAGTAGAGGCACGTATGAGATAATGAGCTAAAGGTAATATTGCCTGCTACTCCTCTGAGATGCTATAGCAATTTACAAATTACCTCCAGGATACAACTATTGTTAGTTCTCCTCTATGTGTAGCATACACAGAGAGAACCCTTAGAACTTGGCAGGAAAAATGAAAAAACAAAAACACAAATCGAAACTACAACCAGTTTCAGATAAATATAAAAACTAATTTATGTTTCTGTAAACTAATTTCTGTTAAACAAAGTTTCTGTAAACTAATTTTTGTTAAACAAAGTTTCTGTAAACTAATTTCTGTAAACAAAGAAGTAGTTATACAAAGTTATGTTTCTATAAACTACAACTTTTTTAAGATAAGAACTCGATTTTTTTTTACTGTAAACTTAAAAGAAATTGTTTCTGAAAGCATAAGTAAAGAATAAGAAATTTGAAGAGAAGAGTTCTGAAAGGTATGGTTTACAAATGAAGTTTACAACTCGTATTTATAGCAAGAAAATGTTCGAACGTTGGAAGAGAATCCAAAGCACGACAGACTGTCCGTGATTCACGCATCTCGAACGTTGCAAAAGTAAGGTAAAAAATCGCGTTAAAAGAACAGTGCACACGCATTCAAAATCTTCGAGATTATTCTCGAGGAAAACAGTGTGTACAGGTGTCAAGAAAACCGTGTGACACGGGTGAAAGAAGATGCTTCTCGAGGCTGTCGGATATCCAAAACCGAGAAGGCAAAGAATAAAATTCTTTACATGTGTGGGAGAAGCGTGTGGTAAATTTCAGTAAAAAGAAAGGATGGGTCGGATACACCCACACCCACACCCACACCCACACCCACTCCCACTCCCACGCCCACGCCCACGCCCACGCCCACGCCCACGCCGAGCCGAGCCGAGCGAGCGTGCGTGCGTGCTTCTGTGCGAAGCACCGCGCGAATAGGAAAGGCAATAAGAAATGCAATAAGGTTTAGGCAACCTTGCCATAGTCTAGGGCTTTCCCCATACACAAAGGTCTAAAGACCCAAAGGGCCATGCCCTTAAGGCTAAACCAATGTTTTTTAAGTCTAAAACTCTTAGTGTTTTAGTCTATATGGGACTAATGTTTTATTCATTCACATGAAAAAACATCTAGGGAGCAATAGGTCTTGGGATCAAAACATGGTCCATGCATTTTTTGATTAAAACAAAACATTGTTTTTTTTTTTTTCTAACAATCCCCCACATGAATAATAAAACATGTCGATAAAACACGATAAAACATAAGGCAACAAAATAGGCTAAGGTGTCCCAAAGATTGAACCTTAACTTAGTGAGAGGTTACCTGAACTGCTTGTTGATACGGTGAACGCAATGTCTTGAACCGCCAACAAAGAATGCAATTCAGAAATAACAGCCACACTTGATGCCTCAACCGAAGAAAACAGCTGCCAAGCTCTTGCGGTTGTGCCCATTTTGGCCGTGGGCTAAAATCCCGGACTTAATGAATGTCTCTAGAGAATCAGCTCATATTCTCATAGGAAGCGGCCACACTTCCAACATCCACAAAGGTGGGTCCATAAAGAGTGTCCTGCCACACCCCGCTTTAATCAAAGCCATGGAACCCATTAAGATCTCAAAAGATCATCCTGTAAATCCTGCAGGCTGCACTATCACACGGTTACACCATAGGGAGGGACTAAGATAGTGCTTTCACAATATCACCATAAATTAGTTGTCTCATTGAACCTTGATCTTGGAAATCCAATCACAAGGTTGAGTATCCTTCATGGTGATTTATTCTATGAGCTTAAGTCCCATCCCCCTCGATGTGGATTTAACTTCCTCTCTCGGTAAACCTTTCGTCAAAGGATCTGCAAGATTATCTTTGGATTTTACAAAGTCTATTGAGATAATACCAGTAGAGAGTAGTTGTTTCACCGTCTTGTGTCTTCTACGTATATGTATAGACTTTCCGTTGTATACATTGTTCTTTGCGCAACCAAGAGCAGCTTTACTGTCATAGTGGATGGAGATTGAAGACACAGGCTTGGGCCAGAGTGGAATTCCTCCCAGGAAACATCGCATCCATTCAGCTTCCTCTCCAGCTTTTTCCAAGGCTATAAATTCAGACTCCATAGTGGATTTAGCTATACATGTCTGTTTGGTAGACTTCCATGAGACACACGCACCTCCAAGTAAGAAGATGTAACCACTAGTAGACTTGCACTCTTCTGAGTCTGATATCCAGTTGGCATCACAATACCCTTCCAGTACAGCAGGATACTTCCCAAAACTTAAGCAATAGTTTGAGGTCCCTCTCAGGTAACGTAAAACTCTGAAGAGAGCATTCCGGTGATCCTGCCCTGGGTTGCAAGTATACCTGCTTAATCTACTCATAGAGTAAGCAATATCAGGTCTTGTACAGTTCATCAAATACATAAGACTACCAATAATGCGAGAATACTCAAGTTGATCAATACCCTTACCCTTGTTCTTTTTCAATTTACAAGTGGGATCAAAAGGAGTAGATGCAGGTTTAGCATTTTCATAATTAAATCTCTTTAGTAGGGTTTCAAACATAATGAGATTGACTAAGACTAAATCCATCAGACATCTTTCTGATTTTCATCCCTAAGATTACATCAGTAGGGCCTAAGTCTTTCATGTCAAAATTATCTCTAAGCATGCTTTTAGTGGTATTAATAATATCAAGTTTACTGCCTAATATGAGCATATCATCAACATATAAGCATACAATAACATGTGAATCATTAACAGATTTAATGTAAACACATTTATCAGATTCATTAACCTTGAAGCCATTAGTTATCATAACATGATCAAATTTTTCATGCCACTGTTTAGGTGCTTGTTTTAAATCCATCAGAGATTTGTTCAACTTGCAAACTTTGTTTTCACAACCTTTTACAATAAAGCCTTCAGGTTGGTCCATATAAATTTCTTCATTCAAATCACCATATAAAAATGCAGTTTTAACATCCATCTGATGTATATGCAAATCATAAATTGAAGCTATAGCAATCAACATCCTAATCGAGGTGATTCTAGATCTTTTTGGTGAATAAGTATCGAAGAAATCTAATCCTTCTGTTGTCTATAGCCTTTAGCTACCAACCTAGCTTTATATTTATCTATAGTTCCATCTGTTCTAAGTTTCCTTTTGAACACCCATTTGCAACCTATGGATTTACTTCCGGGAGGCAAGTCTACAATCTCCCAAGTTTCGTTTTCTTTGAATGGACTCCCATTCATTTAATGAAGCTTCTTCCCAGAAAGAAGCTTACGGAGAAGTCATAGCTTCCTTGTAGGTTTGGGGTTCAGACTCTACCGTAAGAGTCAAAAAATCTGGGCCAAAACTTGTTTCAGTTCTAACCCTCTTACTTCTTCTTGGTTCAGTCTCATACTCCAAAGTTGGAGTTTGAATAGTCGATGGAACATCCGGGAGGTCATCATGGACCCTTTTCCGAGGTCCAGACCTTAAAGGAAATATGTGTTCATAAAACACAGCATCTCTAGATTCCAATATGGTGTTCTGACCAATGTTATTATGGTCAGAACTGATGACCATGAACCTGTATGCAATTGTATGCTCAGGATACCCTAAGAAAACACAATCGACTGTTTTAGGTCCTATTTTAGTTTTCTTGGGAAGAGGAATGGCCACCTTGGCCAAACATGAGCTTTGTTGGACATGTTTTTGCTCAGCATCATGCTCTTGTCCTTACTGCACATAAGCTCCTCAACCTGGATCTTTTTTCCAAGCTCCACCATGGTGATTTCACGAGTCTTGTGTCGCAGCCTCCTCTTGTATTCGCTCCATGAGGGTGGAAGCTTTTCAATCACAGCCGATACTTGTAGAGCTTCATCAAAAGTCATGCCTTGACAAGAATCTCGCTGATGAGGAGTTGAAGTTTGACGAACTGTTCTACCACAGGCTTTTCGTCAGTCATGTTGTATTCTAAGAACTTAGCCATCAAGAACTTCTTACTTCCAGCAGCTTCAGCATGATATTTTTCTTCTAGAGCTTCCCATAAATCAAAAGCATTAAAATCTTATTTTGCATTATAGAAGTCATACAAGGAGTCATCAAGACAGTTAAGAATATGATTCTTGCACAAATAATTCTTCCTATTCCACTGTCCAATTTATCTTCATTACCACGGCGATGAAGTTTTCTCGAGGGTTTTTCTAAAGCATATCCATCTAACCTTTGGTCGTTTAGGAAGAATAGAATTTTAGACTGCCATCTCTTAAAGTCCTTACCACTGAACTTTGGTGGTTTTTCTACAGTATTCTTTCCCATGTTCTTACAACAAAGAATATTACAGTATTACAATATTACAATAAGGCACGATATTACCTTTAGATTGATGGAATTAATTACAATAATCGAATACAAATGGGAAATAATACTTAGATTACACTGAAAGTAGTAACAAATAACTCAATAAACTTAGTAGAGGCACGTATGAGATACGCTGAGCTAAAGGTAATATTGCCTGCTACTCCTCTGAGATGCTATAACAATTTACAAATTTCCTCCAGGATACAACTACTGTTAGTTCTCCTCTATGTGTAGCATCCACAGAGAGAACCCTTAGAACTTGGCAGCAAAAATGAAAAAACAAAAACACAAATCGAAACTACAACTAGTTTCAGATAAATATAAAAACTAATTTATGTTTCTGTAAACTATGATGTTTCTGTAAACTAATTTCTGTTAAACAAAGTTTCTGTAAACTAATTTATTAAACAAAGTTTTCGTAAACTAATTTCTGTAAACAAAGAAGTAGTTATACAAAATTATGTTTACGTAAACTACAACTTGTTTAAGATAAGAACTCGATTTTTTTCTGTAAACTTAAAAAGAAATTGTTTCGAAAGCATAAGTAAAGAATAAGAATTTGAAGAGAAGAGTTCTGAAAGGTATGGTTTACAAATGAAGTTTACAACTCGTATTTATAGCAAGAAAATGTTCGAACGTTGGAAGAGAATCCAAAGCACGACAGACTGTCCGTGATTCACGCATCTCGAACGTTGCAAAAGTAAGGTAAAAAATCGCGTTAAAAGAACAGTGCACACGCATTCAAAATCTTCGAGATTATTCTCGAGGAAAACAGTGTGTACAGGTGTCAAGAAAACCGTGTGACACGCGTGAAAGAAGATGCTTCTCGAGGCTGTCGGATATCCAAAACCGAGAAGGAAAAGAATAAAATTCTTTACATGTGTGGGAGAAGCGTGTGGTAAATTTCAGTAAAAAGAAAGGATGGGTCGGATACACCCACACCCACACCCACTCCCACGCCGAGCCGAGCCGAGCGAGCGTGCGTGCTTCTGTGCGAAGCACCGCGCGAACAGGAAAGGAAATAAGAAATGCAATAAGGTTTAGGCAACCTTGCCATAGTCTAGGGCTTTCCCCATACACAAAGGTATAAAGACCCAAAGGGCCATGCCCTTAAGGCTAAACCAATGCTATTTAAGTCTAAAACTCTTAGTGTTTTAGTCTATATGGGACTAATGTTTTATTCATTCACATGAAAAAACATCTAGGGAGCAATAGGTCTTGGGATCAAAACATGGTCCATGCATTTTTTGATTAAAACAAAACATTGTTGTTGTTTTTCTAACAGAATATTACCGATTTTTTTTTCTAAATAGGTTGCCGACGGAATACGCAGGATCAACATGTTCATTATAAACAATAACTATCTAAAACCAGATAAGTTAGATAGTTGTTGACTTCTTTTGGTGAATTTATAGTTAAATCAATGTACAACAAGCTGGATGAGAATGGGTTAAAGTTTAATGACTTGAACATGCAAGAGAAATTCTGGAGAGACTTATGGAAAATTGATACATCGTAGAGAATGAAACTCTTCTTTGGAAACGCTTGTGAAATGTCCTCACAAATAACTCTAGGATATTCGGAATAGTTAAATATCTTTCTTTTACCTGCATGTTGTAATGAAAAAAAATAAAAATAAAACATGTATTTTTTCACCATCAGTTTGCTAAATTAGTTTAATCTCTGTCTTCCCTCTCATATTCAGTTTCAATTTAATGCATATTTTAAACTTCTAGAGATCTGCAAACTCTGGATGGAAAAGTCTAACAACTCTATTTCCATATAATTAATTCTAACCAAAATATGGCTCATATGGAAAGAAAGATGTAAAAGAATTTTTCAAGGTAAATAAAGTGATACACATCAAACAGCTTTGGCTATACGTTACAATTCTGGACTAAAAATAATAGATGTACCAAGAAGACAAAAAAATAGAACACTCTCTCTAGCTGAAGTTTGGAAAGCACTAGGTAGCTATACAAGAAAAATTAATGTAGATAATGCTTGGATCTCTAAAGATAATCCAACTTATTTTTCACTAACCTATAGAAATGATGCAGGAGAATTCAAAAGTGGAAGAACAGGACCATCATATGCTTCAAAAGAACTATGTAAAAAAGGAATGGGTCCAGTTTCCTCCTGATATTATTTCAGGATTACCTATTCATCTTTGTAAAGGTTTTCTTGTGTTTAATATAAAAGTATCAGATATTTTCCCAAATGCTTCCAATCACGAAGAAGCAGAAGTTATTGGTGCTTTGAAAGCAACACAATGGGAAATGGGGAAAAACTTGAAATCTTTCAGCATAGAGGGAGACTGCAAAAACCTGGCGGACTATTTGGTAGGGATTCCGATAACAATTTCATGCAAAATAAGGCCAATTTGGATGAAGCGAGAAGGACCGTACTTTTGTTCTAATTTTCAGGGTTTCTTTTCTGCATATAGAACATGTAGTGCAATGATGATACCTTAGACAAATAAGCTAAAAAAAATCACATATATTTACAATTGAGATATCAATCCACCTTTATGCATTATTAAAAACCTTTTAGTAGATAAATTAAATATGAAAATGGCTTATACACCTTCGATATTAGATGACTCTACCACTTTTATAATTGTGGTTGTTAATGCCATAATTTATTAACGCGCAATTTGGGGATAGCGGAAAAAGAGAAAAACGAAATATATAAATAGTAAATCAGAGTCACCCCTTATCCATGTATTTTAACTAATTCAAAATCTATCCCTCCTAATCATGTTTAGTGGTTAAATATAATTAGGTAAGTTAATAGATTAGTTTGATAATCATTAGAATAAATCATTATCATTGAATTTGATGATACAAGCAAGAACATTAAATCAAGATATTTATGATCATGAAGGTTTAGGTGAAGAACCAACCCAGGAAAGTAAACAAGCTGAATATACAAGTGCTCAAATTAGTCATATATAGGTATTAATGTATTGAAATTTGATTGAATCCGCCATTGTTACGCCTGAAAAACTCAGTGCCGGCATGGTAAAAGTATGAATACCATGTCGGCAGGGACCAAATCGGCATGGTATTCATACTTTCACCATGTCGATACACAGTATCCCTCAATTTTGAAACTATAAGTACACTGCCGGCACATAAATTTCATTATCGAGCATGCTGGTAGTAGTGCCGGCATGGCCGATTCCCAAGTGTACCGTGCCGGTTTGAAGACAAAAACATACATAAAATCTATCTGAAATAGCAAGTATCGGCTTGGTATTCATCCTGAAAAATCATGCCGGCACCAGATATCGGCATGGTATTCATCCTAAAAACCATATCGGCACCAGATATCGACATGGTATTCATCCTAAAAACTATGTCGGCACAAAAAAAGTAGGGTATTCATCATGAACACAAGCCAGGAGTGGATTGAAACTGAAGTTTCAGTTTATGATTCTAACACAAACGAAGTTTTAAAAAAAACCCCAACACTTTAAATATGATTGGGTATCATGTACCTTCTCAATGAAGCCATTTCTTCATCTTCTTCTTCTTGCTCAAAAACAATAAAATTTAACCTATCTTTAAGAACTTGTTAGGATTTGATTTTGATTTTTAGTTTTAGTTTTAGTTTTAAATTTAAATTTAGATGAAAGGGTATTTTAGTATTTCCGCCCCCAAAAACACCCCTTAGCGGACATTGTTGGTTGGGAAAAGTAATTTATATCCCCAATTAGTTTAAGTATCCCCCAATTGCGCGTTCTAATTTATAAAAGGGATACTATTCCATATAAAATAAACAATCATGATCGTTGGATATTTAAATTGCTATCCTTTCTGAAAATTGGAACCTCTTTTACAAATCGTGTTAATGCGTTAACTTAGAAGTATTAATTAGGGTATACCGTAAATAATTGGGGGATATTTTATAGTTCATGCCAGCATGGAAAACCATGCCGATTTTGATTGTCGGGATTGAAAAACCATGCCGACATGAACAGTAAAATAACGCTCAATTACTTATAGTATACCCCAATTAATCGTTCTTAACTTAGCTTTCTAATGGATTCCTAATTTATCGAAAAATAAAAAGAACCTCTAAGGCCAAGCACTTTGGTGCCCCTTTTCCCTTCCATATCCCTCATATGTAGGGAAAAAACCAAAAAACCATCCACTATGGTCTCCCATATCCCAACATGTGTAGGGATATCCCTCTCTTTCCCTACTTGGAGGATCACATCTGATCCACCTTGTAGGGAAGGGAAATCACACGGTTACTCGGTTGCCATATAAAATTACACTTTACGGATACTGAGTAGCCGTAGATTTTTACACGGCAACTGAGTAGCCGTTTCCATTAAAATATTTGTTTGACCTTTTTTCGTTTACACCTCTCTCACATCCGATCCTAACCATCCATCAATAATAACGTCTCTATCTTCGCCACCGTCGGATCCCAATGGTCATTTTTTCAAAATTCTCTATAAATACCACTCTAATTCTCTACTCAAATCACCTCAAATTCTTTATTCTCCTCACAATTAGTTATCTTCACTAAAATATCTCAACTTTTCTTCTTTAAGTAATTGTTTTAAATTTTGCTTTGCTCATCAATGTCGGAGACTCAAAAGCAAAAAAGAAACATAGAGCGAAATTTAGTACTTTGGAAGATCATCACATTGTTACTCAATACTGTGCTCTTGATTATAACAGTTATGTAGATAAGAATAAGTTTTATAAAATCCTTTTTCAAAATTTTGTGGGAGCTTGTGGTGGGAATCCACACGAGCGTACTATAAAAAGCATTCGTAATCAGTTTAGCGTTTCTGATTATGTTGCAAGAGCCGTTGTAAGTAATCCAGACTTGGACTCTAATAACCGAGCATGTTATCTAAATATGTTCATTATAGTTGTTGTTTATGTTGTTTATAAATAGTTTAATTTATGCATATGTTATTTATGGTTTGTTTACACTGATGTAGATGATAATTAAGAGAAGCTATCATGTTGAAATACACACAAAAAAACTTTACCTGGGATGCTGAGTATGATTTGCTTAAAGATGTTCCAAACGAACCAAATGTAAAAGTAGGTGTAGCTGAAGATATGGACCAAGATTCTAATCCTATGTCATCTCAATTTCATGGAAATTTCTCAAATATGTTTAATACTCCAACCCCATTAAATTCTCAAAATCCACCTACAAGCTAATTCGTCGAGACTGCATTTACAAATCAAATTCCAAAGGATTATAATGGCCCTAGTGGTATCCCTTTTCCATTAGGATATACCCCTAGTACGAACCCAAGTATAATACCTGGAACGCCGTCAGGTGGATTTACAGAAGATAAACGCAAGTCGAGAGCAGCAAAAAGATCCTAAATTAATAAAAAAGTTGATGGACCAAGTAGACCCGCTACACCATCCTCGTAAGACTCCCAGATGAGCGACGCGGGCAGTAAAATTGTTGATTTTCTAAAAGAATCCCGAATGATAGTCGCACCTCGTCAGCAACAACAAAACCAAATTATGAAAAGGTTGCAAGAGACAACACAATAACAAATTGAAGTTAATCGATAGAGAGGAGAAAGGGAAATAACGCAAATCGATCTCCAAAAGATGGCTCCAAATGCAAAAAAGTATTTTGAATTTAAACAGAATGCCATATTGGCCAGGCAGTTGGAGTATGCCTTCGTGTCTCCTATTTATTTTTGTTTCTGAAGATAACATGGTAATGTTTGGGTATACCGTAGAAGAAGATGTTGCAATCACCACATCGTTTGTAAATGCTGATACTCTGCCTATTAAAGATGTTCAAGAACTCTCCGCCTATGAAAAATGGACATTGGTGTTCGACATCTTTGTACAAGCGTTTGGAAATGTTAATAACCGAACCAGGCGAAAAGTTAGACAACGGATTTCTCAAATTCAAATAGCGGTTCACAAGTACGTTATAATATAAAGAAGGATTCATGGTTACGCCCCACAACACATGACAAATACAATTACTTTAGGTGCTAATAAATCGTTCTGATATTTCAAATGTTGTTTCCATATGGACACTAACCTATTGCTTTATGCTTGTTTTACGTAGGAGGAAATGGAAATTTTTTTGTTCCAACTAGATACTCATACAGAATTTACATGTTATGAGTTCTACTTAATCTTTAAGGATAACATGCCTAACTTGGAATATTACAATCCTGATATGAATATTGGTGATCCTCCAGAAGACGGAACTAATGAATAGTTTATGCGGTTGTTTTGTGTAGATTTTGTGGGTAAATCTCTGTGTAAACCCTCACGAGACTATAACTCTTCCACTAGGGTCACCTATGGGTTTAAAGTCTTGTTGCACGTGTGTTGATGGTGGTTTTTAGCTTAGGTTTAAAATCGTAAAACACTAAACCCTAGTAGACAGTGATGTCATAATATTTAAAGTAACAAGCATTTACTAGGCACATTTACTGAAACCTTTAATGTGTCTCTAAATAATTACCGGGGTATCTTTTTCAAATTAGGGTTACGACAAGCCAAACCCTGATACCCACGTGTGCCAATGACAAATCATGCCAGCCACACCGACCGCGCGAAAGCATGCCAACCATGCTAACCGCACCTCTGTGCCAATGACAAATCATGCCAGCCACACCGACCTCGCCAAAGCATGCCAACCATGCTATCCGCACCTCTGTGCCAATGGCAAATCATGCCAAACACACCCACCGTGCCAAAGCATGCCAACCATGCTAGCCACACCTCTGTGCCAATGGAAAATCATGCCGGCCACACCGACCACGTTAAAGCATGCCAACCATGCTAGCCGCACCTCTATGCCAATGGAAAATCATGCTAGCCACACCGGCCGCGCCAAAGCATGCCAACCATGCTAGCCGCACCTCTGTGCCAATGGAAAAACATGCCAGCCACACCGACCGCGCTAAATCATGCCAACCATGCTAGCCGCACCTCTGTGATAATGTAAAATCATGCCAGCCACACCGACCGCGCCAAAGCATGCCAACCATGCTATCCGCACCTCTGTGCCAATGGCAAATCATGCCAGCCACACCAACCGCGTAAAAGCATGCCAACCATGCTAGCCACACCTCTGTGCCAATAGAAAATCATGCCAGCCACACCAACCGCTCCATGCCAAATGTACCTCGCCATGGCCCCATGCCGCGCCACCATACTGGCCTTCACTAAGCGGATATCAAAACGAAGGCGTGCAACAATCAACGGTTTCCCTTCAATCCCAAGAGAAAATCCTGGCCATCTAAGGTTACCAAATGACCTTTTCCCCAAAACCCTAGCTTGGTCATGCACCTAGCCCAAGCTAGTCACGCCATGCGCTTATAGAAAACCCTTGGCCCCACATGCCAAGCCAAAACCGCACCTAGCCCAAGCTAGTCACGCCATGCACCTATGGCAAACCCTTGGCCCCATATGCCAAGCCAAAACCGCACCTAGTCCAAGTTAGTCACGCCATGTGCCTATGGAAACCCCATGGCCCCACATGCCAAGCCAAAACTGCACCTAGCCCAAGCTAGCCGCGACATGCCAAACGCACCCTTCTTTGGCCCTATCTATGCTAGTCACACCATGCCAAGCCAAACTCCCTTTCCTTGGCCCTAGCCACGCCATGCACCCATGGAAAACCCTTGGCCCCATATGCCAATCCAAACCAAACCTAGCAAAGCTAGTCGCGCCATGCCAAACACACTTTTCCTTGGCCCTATCCATGCTAGTCACATCATGCCAAGCCAAACGCCCTTGCCTTGGCCCTAGCCTCGCCATACGCCCATGGAAAACCCTTGGCCCCACATGCCATGCCAAAATTTCACCTAGCCATGCCCAAGATGAACCCTTGGCCCCACATGCCAAGCCTAACCACACCCTATCCGCGCCACCTTGTTGTCCTTCCCTACGCGGCCACCAAAACGATGGCGTGCAATAATCAACGGTTTCCCTTCAATCCTAGGAGAAAATCCTAGCCATCCAAGGTTAATAGACGACACCCGGTAACCTTTGTCCCGAAAACCTAAGTTTGGCCATGCCAACGACATGCCAACCTAGACGCGCCACCTATTGGCCTTCCCTACGCGGCCACCAAAACGAAGGCGTGCAACAATCAATGGTTGCCCTTCAATCCCAGGAGCAAATACTATCCATCCAAGGTTACCAGACGACACATGGTAACCTTTGGCCCGAAAACCTAAGTTTGTCCACGCCAAACCATGCCATGCCAACCTAGCCGCGCCATCACGTTGGCCCTCACTACGCGTCTAAAAAAACGAAGGCGTGCAACGATCAACGGTTGCCCCTCCTCTCAAGATGCAAAATCTCGACCGTCGAAGGTCACCAGGATAGCAAGTTTCCCAACCTTGATTTGCCAAGCCACAATAACATGCTACATGTTTTCCAAAAACATTCGAGGCATCAACACAAACTGGGGGATCCTCTTTGGGTATTGGTTTGGCGGTTTTACATCGTGCATCATACACTACGCCCGTCATAAGGAAGTGTCATAAGGGTGAGGCGGTTAGTAAATATGGGAAGTTATGTGTGAAACGTTCATGGGACATAAAGCACATGTGTTAACAATTTTATGGGACATCAATTCCATAACGTTAGCAGTTTCATGAAAACCACTTTCATGCGTTAACCACTTTATGGAACATCAATTCCATGCATACGGTTACCACCTCCTCCCATTTACTTCCCCCACTCCTTAATGAGACCAGGGTGATTTTACTCGACTTGTATAAATAGGTCTTACCTATTTCCATTGAACAACAAGTTCATACGGGAGATACAACACTCAGAAATACTTACTTGCTAGCTCACCTTGTTAGCTCTCTCACTTTTCTGATAACAAGTAGTAGTAACCTAACTACTCTTCCATAATCAACTATTCTGGTCTCACCACTTTCCTTGCTTCCCTCCCCAAAACCAAACCATTCTCCTCCACTTTGTGACCGAAGCAAGTCTGGAACGACTATTTCTTGGTTTAGGCCGGACTTGTACAGATTGATCTCTCGAGTCTAAAGTATTCACTTGCAGTACATTGTTTAGGGTTTAAATTGTTTCTCACCTGCACACCCGCAATTACCGAAATCAGCAGAAATCATTTTTACCTACAAACAATTGGCGACCACAACGGGAGGTTCGATCTTTCGGTTACAAGGTCAATTTTCAACCAGCGATCTCATTCTTCGACCCGGACGTCAAGATGGTAGAGGAAGGTGATCCACTCCGACTCAGTTAATCGACGACTCGATTATCAGTCATGACACGACAAGGGATAACTGGGGACTTCTCAGAGGCTAGAAGCAATATGATCCGCCCAGGGATTAACGGCGTAATTATCAGACAACTCAGCAATGACTCGGAAGACTGGGGACTTCCCATGACCATGCTTCTCGGAAAAAAAAACCTGGTCCTACACCTGGAAAGTTTATTCTCATCAGAAGACCTGAGAAACCGAGTAAGTCTTATCTAGACAAAAATACATGGTTTGCTTTTTAAAGTTCTGATAAAACCTATAGCCATGTTTCATCCCATGTCATCTACCAACAAAAGGTTCCATGATTTTCCTGGGATGTCTGCGTCACTTTCATTCATAGCCAAAGACAATTCAATTCTAAACATTTCATTCAAAAAAAAATATATAATCCAAAACCGTCAAGGTAGCATTTATCTATTAACCCGAGAAAATCAGAAAATCAAAAACCAAAAACCAGGCGTCTCATTTGCCTTTCAAAAAAAAAAAACTAAAGATAAGAGGTCCAAAAGACAGATATATATTCAAGGGAAGTTTTCCAACAGCGGCTTGCTCCTTTTGGAAAAGGCCCCCCTCGTGCTTTGGAGAGCCGCCCTATTAAGTTTCTGCTTCCTACACAACTTCTTGAATTCCTATTCCTTCTTCTTCGTCATATCTGCGGAAGGACCTTCAACTGCTCCGGCCAATGACCTTTCAACATCAGAGAGACCTTCAACGAACCAAGGAACGTTGAATTCGAAGTCCACACACATTTCACGATGGAACCTCCAGCTCGAGATTACATCTTCAGAAACTGTATGACCAGTCACATTGCACATGTCATCAATCGAAGACAAGGCTTCCTCCATATGCTTGACCAACGCATGTCGACTAGTGATCTTCTTAGTCGTGGCAATGCGACCGTAGCTTTCCCAAATCTTGGTGTACAATGTCGCATGTTTAGCTGGCACGCTAGATACACTAATAAACACATGACCTGGGAAATGGGCCAGATATGGAGGATTGAAGGTGGCACCTGCAACTGAATCAGCAAATGGCAGGATATCCCTAACTATGATTTCACCCCCCGAAGTGCTCTCCTCCACCTGAGTCACGGCAGCGCCCTCGGGACGATGAATCTCCATGTCAAAGTCGCTAGCTGATAGGTGTCTAAAACACCTTAATATTTATCTATTGTTTATGATTTCTCTGCTAGATTTCTTGTAAATTATGTATCTTATGTTTTGTTTTTGAGTATTTAGGTACTTTGGAGTCATTTGGAACAAAAGAAGAAGAAACGGGGCAAAATGTGCAATTGTTGTTGGAGGCAGAACTATTTCTCATTATTTGCTTCTATTTCTTCATCTCTGACTGAAAAGCATGCCGGCTTTAGTGATGCAAATTCATACGGCTGAAAAGCATGACAACTTTAGCTATATGTAAAAATTGAAGAGTAGAAGTGAATATGAAAAGTAAGAGGCGGCGGCTGCTGGTGGAAGAACTCGAACAAATAGAGCAGAATTGTCGTTGTATAGACAAGCACTATCGGGAGTGCAATGGAGGATACGAGACAGTCTACATCACCAATGCAAGTTCAGAAATAGGGGCATCACAGCTCGGCGGCCCTTATCCATTAATGTTGGGTGTCAATAGTAATTTTAATTATTACAACCCTGAAACTTAGATAATTATCTTCTTATTATTGTGTTTTTCAGAAATTGAGAGACTAGAGGAATTAGAGGCGCAATTGAGAGTAACTCATAGATTCATGAAGTTTTGGTCAGAGATCGAAGGGGTTTCGGTGGATTCGTGAAATTGAGACGATGAAGAATTCAGAGAAGTTTTTGAATCATATAAACAGATGGAGGGGAATGAGATCTGTGAAGCCAGGAGATGATGATAAGTTAGGTTTTTTCTTGATTTATTGAACCAGTGAGTGAAGAGAATCAGTGGGATTGATGCTTGATTTGAAGAGATGGGTTTTGGCTTGAATCTGAGTTTAATCTAGGATATGAGGTGAATCTGAGAAGACTGAGTTGGAATTATTGGTTGAACTTGATCTGTGTTGGCTCTTGACTCACATGTTATGGTTTTGGTGAGATGAAATTGGTTTTGGGATGGCATGGAGGTGGATATTCAGCTGGAATTTGCAGTGGTTGGGTTGTTACTGGGATTCAGTGAACTAAAATTGAGAAGCTGTTTGATGTTCATGGGTTGATATTGATTTCAGTGATGAAATGTTGAGATGGTTCCATGAGAAGTGAATGGGTTTGTTTGGATTTGGTTCTGATGACATGAGACAACCAAATTCAGGTGGTATGATGTTGTTGAACTGAGACTGCAATGGGTTATTGAGCTAAAATGGCAAGATTGCAGGGAATTAACAAAGGAGGTTAAGCTAGTTGTGGTCCTAGTGAAGCTGAGTATGTCAGTGAAGAGGATAGACAGATGTGCAATATGTTGTAGCTGTTGAGCTAAACAGCAGATAATATAACTGGTTTTTGGTCTGTGTTGGTGGTTTTGGTTATGTCACAGTGAATGTTGCAGGGTGATTGAGTTGCATTTCAGGTGCAGCTGGTGAATAGAATGGTGTGTTGGTTGGTATTGCTGGTATTTATTTGCAGAGAGTTGGCAATTATTATACATTGATATGTTGCTGCAATGAGGAAGAGTTTATATGAATTGCAAGTGAAGGAAAATAATCTTTTAGTGCACTTGATGTTTGAGATGTGCAGGGGACTGAATGGCTGGTGGTATGATTGCACTGGAAAGGTATGTTGAAGCCGTAAGAGGTGCAGTGGAGGTTCTGATGGTGTAAATGCTGTTGCGGTTGTTAAAGCAGTACACTTTGGTGCTAGCAGAGAGGAGAAGTAGTTTGAGTTTGTGGCGCTGTTGCTGAAATGGTCAGCTGAGAGATGATGGTAAACTGGATTGTGGTGTGTTAAGAGGACTCGACTGAAGCAATTGCAGATGTGATGATTTCTATGCTGGTGGTTCACAGTCGAGCAAGGAGAACTGGAGCTGTGAGACCGCAGTTCAGATGGAGGTTACAACTGTTATTCATGATGATATGGAGCAGATGGACTTCATGTTTGAGCAACAGATAATGAGCTGGTGGTAGCAGCTCAAACAAAGATATTTTTGGTAATATATTGAGATGCGAGTAAGGTGCAGTTTGATTGTGAAGTTGCAGTGGTGAATGAACACATTGCAGGTGGATTGAGCTGGAGTTGAGGTTGTTCAGTCACTGGTGTTGTTGCAGGGACCTAGGGATTGAAGTGTGGGTAGTTTGTGTTGGTGAATTCTGCTGGAATTGAACAGCAGTCCAAGGAGCTGCGTTGCAGGGCTGGAAGTTTAAAAATAATGGAGGTGTTGCTCTAAATTAAGGCTGGAGCTGTTGCAGTACGACAGTGGAACTGAAATATGGCAGAGACTAGTTGGTGTTTAAGCTGCAGATAAATACATTCCAGTGAGAGTGATCATGTGGAGGTTATTGCTCCATAGAGCAGTACAAGTTCAGGCTGTTGCTGTTCAGGACATCCATCATGGCTGAGCACAATGATTGTGCAACACAAAATCAGGTCAGTGCAATGGCCTAGGCAAGACCATTCAGCTCAGTTAGACGACTCAGCTAGCTGATTTCAATTCTAACTTATGGCAGCTGAGCTGAGACCCTGACTCACATTGACTCGTGATTTTGACCGAGTTGAATCACCTGATTCGGTATGACTTCCCAGTTTACCCGAGTTGAGTTGTTTGACCGGTAACCAGAGATACTTTCCGGTGCCGGATTCCGGCATATTTTCGGCCAAAACCCCAGTTTTCCGGCGAGAACTTTTGGGACATATTTTCACATGGGTTTCTCTCACATATGGGCTTGGTGGATTTTCATCTAATGGACTTTGAAGACTTGGACCTAATTTTGGAGAAAAAACTACAAAAAGAAAAGTTTGCTACAACTTTTATATCACGTATTATTCTGGGAGTTCGGGAGATAGCCGCTGAAACTTACGCTACTAGGGTTTGATTTTGTTTCATTTTCTTTAATTCATTATTATTGATTATGATGAACTCCATAGCTATGAGTAGCTAATTTATTATTTATTGGTTAAGGATGTAGTCCTATTTCTAAAACTTGTGCATGAGTTATGTATTAGTTTTCTCTCTTTGTTTTCGTTCAAATCTCTACTGCTTTTAATAATCACATGATTGATATATTGTGATAGGATTTAGATGTTTGGTTAGTTAAGTGGCCAATTAATTGAACTTACATCTTGTCCATAGATATTTTAGGGTTTTTCATCAAGTGATAACCCAAATACAAGTAGCATGATATGATTATAGTTTGTAATGATACACTCTTATAATCATATGTAGAGTTTGACCATTGTCCGAATTGTCATGCGCAATGTATGACAATTTCATTGATTATCCTATTTCCCAAACTTAATGCTCCTAGGAATTGAACTTAATTAGCGCAAGGCGTTAGGTTATTCTTTAGGTAGAATTCGCACACACATCTTTAATGTGTGTGTTGGTGAACTTAGGAAATTTTCAGATTATCTGGCTCTCTTGATTTTCTAGGCTTTTGATAATAAGAGATTAAATTGTAATTCTCATCATATATGCAAGCACATGTTTAAGATTGAAGATGAATTCCTTGACCAATATCTTTCTCTCATTGATTACTTCCAACTATTTACTTTTCTTTTATTTTACTTTTATTTACAAAAATCATAAATCCCCCCTTTTGGTTACTAAGAAACTAGAATTTGATAACAACAATCGCCTCACTGTGGATACGAACTCTTCCTTACTTTATACTTCATTCATATTTTGTTGAGTAAGAAAGTGAATTATTTTTGCTCGGCTGACAACCGATCACTAGCTGGCACAGTTTCCGCAGTGGGAAGTACGGATACGTCTTTACTCTTGTGGTCTTCCACTTCAAGATCATCCCCAAGAATGGTTTCCTCCTAAAAATCAAAATTTAGTTTTACTGCAAATAAAAAAAAAGGAAAGAAGAAAAACATGGAGGGGACTCACCGATTCAGTTTCAGACTGACTAGACGAAGATTCAACACTGCTATCGGAAGAATTTATCTCGCCATCGCTAGACCTTGAACTCTCATCCCTTTCGAGTTCCGTGTTACCATGGTAGGCTCTGCAACGCCGCTCTCTGTCTCGAAAAATGATGTTTTCTGAATGCTCGCAAGTTTGGCAAAGGCGTTCGTACTATTGAGACCCTGGACAGAATACAAGGGCGCATTCTCAAAAACTGAACAAGGAAATAAACGATCCAGGCCAAGGTCAAGAGATGAGTCGTACGTACCCGCATATTGGATGAACTAAAAGTCGGCAGAACCATGGAGTCTGACTGAAAGCCACCCACACGATCTTTATATATTCGTTCCTTCACCTGGGGACTATCTGCATTTGGACTAACAGATTTTCGCTTGGGATCCCTCAACAGTGGATGTTCCGTTAAAACTGCAGGAGAAGGCTTATCCTGACGATTCTCTACCACATCATTCACGAATCCATGAATAACAAGAAACTCATCCTGCCAAAATATGTTGTATTTGGAGGTCGTTGATGGATTCCGTTCCGCGAGGAAAAGCAGACTTTTACCCGACACAAGAGAACTAGCATCGAGAACAGTTGATAACGGTGTTTATGGGTGAAAACTATTCCTGCCGGATTTGGTAATTTGGGGTGTGTGGATGAGGAATGAATCTAAACCCTAAACAAATGCACTGCGCGGTGAGTGCTTTTGATTCGAGAGATCAATCCATACAATTCTGGCCTAAACCAAGAAATGGCCGTTCCAGACTTGTTTCGGTCACAAAGTGAAGGAGATGGGGTTGATCTTAGGGAGGGAAGCGAAGAAGGTGTTGAGATTGTGAAGGTGTAGGCTTGCTTATGACTTGTAACAGAAAGGTGAGCAGGCTTACAAATAATGCAAGAAGGCTCTGGGTGTTTGAATACGTTGTGTATTTACACTTGGTTTCTGTGTTGTTTTATGTCTCTGTTGTGTAAATAGGGCGGAGAACCTATTTATACAAGTCATCTGAGCCTCATTCACGTCTCTCGTGGTAAGTGGAGTGATGGAGTAGTGGGGTTGTGTTTTAGTGTCACACGATCAATCTTTCACATTTCTTCCATCATCACTAACCGTCCATGTCTTCCTGACACGTTCTTGTGATGGCGCGTTGCACGCTGCACGCTGTAAACCGCCAGACCAATACCCCAGTATGTATCCCCCAGTTTGTGACATGATTGATGTCTCGAGTGTAAGTGTGGATCGTGGGACCCACATAAGGTAGCATGTAATGCTAGGCTAAATAACCAAGTTATTTAGGAAGTCGATACTTGTAAAGTATCATGTGTATTCTATACATGTTATGCATCGAATGTATTCGGTATATATGAAGCATCGCTGTTGAGCATTATGCCATGCCTACTTCATGTGATGGTTTGGAGGCTGCGCTAGCAATCCCTCCCTTGGCCGACCACATGGTGTAATAGAGTGGCGGATGGTGATCATCATGACGCCTTATTGACCAATTAACTCCTGACTAGGGTTCTATAACCAAGCAGGTAAAGTTGAACGGAGGAAATGATCTTTGAGATGCTTATCTGCGACCGTTAGTGAAATTAGGGCTTATGAAGAGGTGCGCAAGCATCACTCTTCATCTTGTTCAAATCCAAGATTGGGACATGTTTTTGGCAGGGCCGACCGTGCACGCGTGTAGACGGTATGATGGTGTAGCCGCTCATACCTCATTGTCTTGTGAAAGTGTGATCTAGGCCACTCAATTCGTCCGGCGAAGTTGAGTGGTCGAGATCGATTTGCGATAGAACTCTGATGCCGCAAAGGAAATGGAAACCGCACGACATGGCTACTTCAGGCGCGCGTTTCAAGGCGTTCAGCCATGGTTGGCCTTGGTCGATCAGTCATGCGTGTAAATAGGCCCATGGTGATGATATTGACATGCTCGGGACCTTTTAAGTCTACATCTACACCCTCCATATAAGCTTGCGAAGATGGATGCTCATGATCGATTTGCGACATATGTAACATGTCGCAAAACCCTAATTAGGGTTTTGTATAGGTCACGCCCATGTAACTTCACCCGATCGGTTTTGCATGTTATGCTTCTCCCTTGGGGAGGACGATCGTGTAGGACCCACATTGGGCAGGGTACCTGTTTCATGGCCATAGGTTTGATCTAAGCCATCCAAACATGCCGGTGAAGTTGGATGGTTGTGACCAAACTGCGACACATAACCCTTTAAAGCATCACGTCAGCCTTGTTTTGAGTAAACGTTTGTTGCTCTAAGGCTTTGCTTGTGAGAAGGTCGGTTAGGTAAGTATGAAGGGGGCCCGACGGTGTGCAGGACAAGCTTGTCCGACCGGCCATAGGATGATCCATGCCGCCCGATCGCACCGACGAAGTTGGACGGCCGTGGCTTATTTTAAGACCTCTACTAGCAGTCTTGCTCGTTCACGCTTCCTTCAAGCTTCTTCATGACCATCCTCCTTTAGGCTGGTGTTTGGTGGCTTTTTGGAGATGCGATATATGTTCGACCGATCAGGGCATAAACGGGCCCAATGGTAGTCATTGTGGTGATATCCTGCTCCTGATAGGGTTCGTCTAGGCTGGTTAAAAAATGCGGCTAACTTGCGTGGTCATGATTGTTTCTGAGACTGCTATGGACAGTCTTGATGCTCAATCGGGCTAGTATAACACACCGAGATTTTACAGCCTGTACGGGCATTTCGTGCATGCCTCATTGTTGGTACTTGGATATTCATGCTACTCTGCTGTGAGTAACAATCAGTCATCATGCCGCACCAACAATGAGAGTTCTACTAGGAACAACACAGGAAATACAAGGCGTTTAATGCATTAATCAATAATTCTAAAATTCACAGAATATTCGGGGGATGGTTGCTACATGCTCCATTCTAGGTGAATAAATGAAGCGAAGAAGTATTCATCACTTATAAAATAATCTCATCCTCTGCAGGATGGTCACACAAATATTGGTTTTACAATTTTAGCCCTGAACTAAAATCCACCATCAACATTAAGTCCCCTGCCTAGCATATAATGATTACACTATTGTGGGGTAGGCATGAGATGGTGATATATATAACATAAGAGGGCGAGATGAGGGGACCTTACCCGGAAATCCTCGATCATCCGCTATTAACCGCGCATGTGAACATGTTGTTGCAAGCATGGAGTCCTGGGTGGGACCGGTTTCCTTCCTTGGGTGTTTGAAACAAAAAAGGAATCCAATCAAAAGAGGAATCCTTGTCATATTGGGATTCTTCCAAATTTTGTTTATAAAAGGGGCCGACCCCCTTTGTTTTCTCACGTTTTTTTTTGTGCTCGGCTTTTCTCCCCCTGCTCATGACCCTCCATTGATGGATGTCTGATGTGAATCAATAATGTTGTAGAAAGTGGTAGTAGAGTGTCGTTCACTCGGACTTGTTGGAATTGATTTTAGGATTTAATAAAGAAAAATACTAAATATAGATACAAATTATGTCACAAAATGAAGAGATAACCGGGACTCAGAATTCCACCAGACTTCAATTTCATGCGGTTCAAATACCAATTCTAAACAATAATAGCTCATAATATAAAGTTGCATTGACTCTCATTCATTGCCTAAAGTAGATTTCAAGAGTAATGGATGTAAATCTAAAGCATGGGATATCAAAACATTTAAGCAAGCATAACCCATCAATTGAAATGACAACCATTCAAAGATAATCATAATTCATTTAAATAATTGTGCAATTAGTCATAAAAAGAATTAATATAATTACCGCATTAGTGAAATTCGGCTTCCTTCATCGCCCCGGAGGATGGGTCTAGCACATCATGTTGGAAACACGCTCAAAAATCATTATTATTGCTCAAAGGAGGTGTACAAATGATGGGATGAAGAGAAAATGATGAAAACCGGGTTTATAACAGTTATACTTGTTACAAACGCGGCTGTTACAAAGAACGATAGATAAAATATGTTTATGTACAACTATGACCCTAAACCAACTGTCGTTGCTACTGTAGCATTAACGACTGCTTTTGGGGGTCAATGTTCTTCGTTCTCCTCCTCATGCAGCAGCAGAAAATAATTTTCTGCAGCTTTTTTCTCTCAGCTCTACAGCGTCCCCAAACTCTCCATCCCGACTAACAACCTCCAGAATTCTTTATATACCCATCAGTACGAAAATATCACGATAATATCTCCAAATCTTCTCACAGTAATGATGTAATCTCGGTAATATTTTCCCGTGTATTTTCAGCTGTAAATTCCGGGATTTTATTCCTTCTCATGCGACTTCCTTCTGTCTAGCACACTCCAGCACGTTGTTTGCAAGTTTCAGAACCTTCACAGCACACGCCAATCTTCCCAAAATAATAGAAAATAGTTGACAATAACTCCAGCCCTCTGTTGAATAAGAACTCCATGTACCATTCCTTGTTTATCGATTCCACACACCTCTCCAACCTATGTTGCCTGTGACAGCTTGTTCTCAAACAAATACGGCAAGAAAATCTCACCACATATGCTCGGTTTTAATGGAGAATATCTTCTCACACGTACTCCCCTGTTTTCTCCCACACGTGATTGTAGCCCAAGTTAGATGAATCTGACAACATTACCAACCCTGTTTATCCCATAGAGTTAAACCCAATTAATTCCAGCCATTTAATCTCCCTAAAACATGCCCAAATCATAAACCCTAATTCTGCCAGGTTGAGAGCTTCTTTTCCCGCCAAATTTGAAAATTCAAATAAAGAAGATGGAGTGCCCCGATCCAAAAGGTGGGCGCCTTTAATAGCTGGGGTGCCCTGAGGTGCCCCTTATCCAAATTGAGGTGCCTTTAGTAATTTCTACGGAAGTCCAAAAAACACTTTTTGAGCAACTTTTTCCGCACACGTGTATTTCTCCAAAAACACCTACACAAACATAAAAACACCGAAATTAGTACAAAAATCGAGACAAACAATAGAGACACTGAGGACAATTCAGACACAAAAATGTGTCTATCAAATACCCCCAAACTTATTATTTGCTAGTCCCGAGCAAATCTAATAAAAATAAAACCGAGTTAATCTCGGGAGGGTTTACCAGAGGTAGGGCTGGCAACGGATAGATATCCGGCGGATATTGGCAATTCCGTTAAGGTTAAGGTTAAGGATTATCGGATATCCGGTATCCGATAATATCCGGCGGATACCAAAAATTCTAATTCAATAAGGTTAAGGTTAAGCTATCGGATATCGGATTTTTATCCGTTAATATCCGTTAGTATGGGAACAGAAGCAAAAGATAAAATTTGACAGAGTTTTAAGTTTAAGATAAAATTTGACAGAGAAGAAAAATGCACAACAGCAAAGAAAATCAACCAAAAGTTTGAAACAAACCATCCAAAAAGAAGATTTAATCAATCAAAAGATTCAAACCCAATGAAACTGATTCAATCAAAACCAATCAGTACATACATCCAAAAGAAATATGTCGGCAAGGTTTTGACAATCAAATTAGTTTCCCTAGTTTCATACCCAGTGAACTTATAATAAAAATTTGGCAAGACGTGTAAACAGTTCAAATTACATGCGTTTTTCAAGCCAATTCATCATAGAATCAATTAATAAACAGACCATGTAATCAAGCAATTAAGTGGGTGCTGGTGATTGAAAGGTATGAACTTTAATGGTTTGGTTCGGCTGAAATGATGGTGCTGGTGATTGACTGCCATGGCGGTCTTGGCTGTACGAGAATGGAAGCGGTGGTGAGTATGTCTGCTGTCAATCGGTGGAAGTGATGTTGTGGTCGACTGATGGAGCTGTTAAACTCAAGTAAGAGCATTGATTGGTAGTGGATCTGACCGGAAGCAAACTATGGTGTCGAGAATTAGAAGAATGAAGACGAACTGGAATGGGTTTGTTTCTTTTTGCGAGAGTTGGACGGACATTACTAGTATTGGTAGTATTGAAAATTACTAGTACGCCCCTACCTTATCGGATATCGGATATTAACCAATCGGATAGAGCCCAATCCGATTCCGATAGTTTAAGAGAAAATATCCGATAAGTTATCGGATCCGGATATCCGATATAACGGATAAAATTCTATAGGATTTCGAATAATTGGAAACGGATCCCGGATATCGGTTATCCATTGCCAGCCCTAACCAGAGGTGTACCCACAAAACCTTTACTCCAGACCCTAGCTATCTACGCAGAACCTTGGAAGGCACTAAAGAATCTCCTTGGTTGGCATACTTATTGACTACAGGAGGAAGTACCCTGATGCGAAATTCCAATTTTTGTACACGAGTTTGCACTCAAGCATACTAAAATTCATATAAAGTGACAGAGCTCTACTCAGATAGTTTCTAGACATCATAAACCGGAGTCAACCAATCACATGTAAAGATTAAGAAGATAAAAACGTGGATGAAGTTGGCTAGGGTGAACCTATCCTAATGGACTGAGATACTGGCCTGGACTAATATCAACACACTAGCATATACAAGGGAACCAGTGGTTGATAATCCTAACTCTAGGTCAACTCAGCTGGCATATACAAGGGTACCAGTGGTCGAATTTATTGAATTTATTCCGGTTGGTCTGATGTTCTGGTCTCAATTTCTTTTTCTTTTTCTTTTTTCTCAATTTTTTTTTGATGTATCTCAGTCACTCTATTTCACCCTAGCAATGGTAAAAATAAAAAATAAAAGAAGTGATCAGGATTCTTTCGATGTTTCCATCACAAGGATATGGCGAAACTACCATGTTTTATTTTCTAACACCTGAGCTTTGTGCTTTTATGAATAGACTCTATAGACGTTTCCATCTAGTCAGATTGGTTCCTCAACTCCTACAGCCAAAATGTTTCCATTCACTTAGATTGGTTAGTGCCGACCTTAATAAGCATAAATTTCTAGACTCTGGAGTTTATTTATTTATACTGCAACTAAAAAGTTTCTCCCATACCCCCAAACTTAAATCTAACATTGTCCTCAATGTTCTAAAGATGAAATTAAAAACATGAACAAGGAGAAATTGTTACCATTTGAAGCAAAAGAGTTAAGGAAAGATATTACCGTGTTGCAAGAGCATGGGTTACCTTCCAAGAAGTGCTAAGTTTAAAGTCTTCAGCCAGACATTGGAAGAATTAGTCACCTCGAAGAATCGTATAGCAACAGCCGGAATAACTGTGGGTCATCTGGATCAAAAAGTGTTACCCACAAGAAGAGAAGATTGCAACAGACCATGAAGATACCAAACATACCCTTATTTAAATTTTTATTTAAGACAACTACATCTAGTTGTGGCTCAGGTTCAGGCTCTATAAAAGGGTCTAGATAAAAATCTTTCATTGGATGGATTTCCTAAAAGGAAGGATCCTGAAGATCAGGTTCTAGAGTCTGGAAATACTCAACTAAGAACTTAGAAGCACGTAACAATAACCTGAATAACTGGGGATCCTCTAAGTCAATAAAATTTGACTCACACAGCTGACCACAATGAAAGAGGTGATCTTCCTTAAGAAAATGTGTCGACCCTATTCTCCTAAAGTAATTAGGTTTAATCTGAAAACTTAATAACCGACACATCTGAAAATCATATGTTCCCACAATTGGATGAACAGTTTTTGGTGGGAAAACAAAGTCAATCTTGGTATCATAGCCTGGGTTAACCACATCAACCAGAGGATGGGTTTCTAACAACTGAACTTCTTCCTGGACATTATTAGGTTCGGGAGAGCTAGTATGAAGGTAATCTGGTACGATGGTTGAGGCACAAATATTAAGTCCCAAGTGAGGTATCTCTGTAAGAGCTAAAGGTAGGGCACAAGGAGAATGATAATCACCCCCAAACTTAGAATTTTGGGTGTCTCTAGATAGACTAGCTACAATTTCCCTAATTTCTAGATCATCAGAATCCTGAAAATAGTCAATTGCTTCTTGTAGGTTATACTCAGGTGATGCATCCTCACTCATATTTAAAATCTCTACGAGTTCATCTTCTTTGCCTAAGACTATTGTTTCTAATTCGTTAGACTCTAAAACAGTATTCTCAGAATAAAATCGTTCCTCTAAACCATCATCGGCTTCGTAAAAAGGAAATTTTACATCGTCTAAAATAGTATCTCTAGTCAAATCCTCGTCCTTTTGAATAAGTGAATAATTCTTAAAATTATATGGATTTGAACAAGAAATATTACTATCATTATAATGCTCAATTGGAGTAACAAATTCCTGATCACTATGCCTAAAAGCTTCAGATTCTCTATTAATACTATCCTCATCATAATCATAATAACATGAAACTGGTTGAACCTCATCTACACAAGTAGTGTTACCCATTATATCCTCGTCATCTTGATAAAAATTATCCTCATTTTCATGGGTAATACTGGAAAGAATGTATTGGCAATTATGTGTAATTCGAGAAATTCTTTCTTCCGTCTCTAACTTAAGCCTACGTGTCGAGTCAGCAAACTCTCGTGTTGACTCAGTTAACTTACATGTTGACTCAGCTAACTTCCTGAGGTTATCTTCTAAAGAAGGTTCACTCATTGTTACAGTTCTTTCATCCATAACTAAGTCATTTGTGTCTGCTGACTTATGTGTCGACTCAAGTAACTTACGCATTGACTCAAGTATCCTACGTGACTCTTCTAGTTGAGGATAAATATAAGAATCTTGCTCATATTACCGGTACGTGTGTGGATGGTAATTGGGCTCACCATGGTATGGGTCATAATCTTCAAAAGGTGGATGCTCCCAACCACTATTCACACTATGGTCAAAGTAATGTCCATTTTGAAAATCAGTTGGATAATCATTGTATTGGCTATTGTAATACCGGTTCGACATCCTAACTTCAAGGGAATTCTACACAAACACAAACAAGGCTGACTTGACCAAAACAAACCTACTGATTTCTAGCAAACAAAAAGCATGATGGCTCCACTTAGATTGTTTATAGACCAGCTTCTAATCCTTCGAAAGGGAATTCGTTACAATCTGAGAAAAACCCCTCTGGTATCAATCTTAGTTTAAGTAAGTTGAATAGAGGCGAGGGAAGCTGCTGGAGGTTTGATACCCAAGGCCTCACCGCATTACAAGGCGGCGCAGTCACGCATTCAACTCACAGAAACCATCATGAACTTCGAAGTATGCTTAAAAGAGTAACAAATATTTTTCGAATGATTTTCCTATTAAGCTCGTTACCCTATCGGTCTCGTTCTATGCCAAATTTTAAGCTTGGGTTCGCGTTTGGTTTAGTTTTCCTAAGGCGGGCAAGAGGAGAACGGTGATGAAATCCAACTCTTATCTTATATGGCCAGTCCTTTCCCTTTACTAGGAATTTAAAACAACCATTTTCAAGACCTCAACATATATGCATACAAAATCATCCAGTAAACCCGCTGACAGGGGATTCGCGGGTGTTTATAAATCTTACCTCCCGTTCCAGATGGGGGATGAACCGTTGAAGTCGACTCGGGCCACGATTCATATGTCATGTACGAACCCGAGGGGCCGAGGTGATATCGTAATCACCGTCCTTCCCTGTGCAATTAATATTTGAAACTACCCTTCCGTAGGGTTTAAAAAAATTAATGTCCAATGTCCAAAAAAAAAAAATTCCAAAAAAAAAAAAAGTCCAAAAATAAAAATATTACAAAAATATAACCCTAATTACAGTTTCTAAAAATATTAAATAAAATTATTTACAAAATCTTCTTCTTCACTCCTTTTGGATTTCTCTTTTCTTTCCTTTTTGGGGCTTTGCCTTTCTTTTCAGCACTTTTTCTTTAGCTTAGCTCCAAATCTGAAAGCAAACAAAAATACCAAAATGCGTAAAGAAGAACAAAAATAATAAAAATAAAAATAAACCTAAAAATAAATTTATACACAAGTCCCCGGCAACGGCAACAAAAATTGATGTGAATCAATAATGTTGTAGAAAGTGGTAGTAGAGTGTCGTTCACTCAGACTTGTTGGAATTGATTTTAGGATTTAATAAAAAAATACTAAATATAGATACAAATTATGTCACAAGATGAAGAGATAACCGGGACTCAGAATTCCACCAGACTTCAATTTCATGCGGTTCAAATACCAATTCTAAACAATAATAGCTCATAATATAAAGTTGCATTGACTCTCATTCATTGCCTAAAGTATATTTCGAGAGTAATGGATGTAAATCTAAAGCATGGGATATCAAAACATTTAAGCAAGCATAACCCAGCAATTGAAATGACAACCATTCAAAGATAATCATAATTCATTTAAATAATTGTGCAATTAGTCATAAAAAGAATTAATATAATTACCGCATTAGTGAAATTCGGCTTCCTTCATCACCCCGGAGGATGGGTCTAGCACATCATGTTGGAAACACGCTCAAAATTCATTATTATTGATCAAAGGAGGTGTACAAATGATGGAATCAAGAGAAAATGAAAAAAACCGGGTTTGTAACAGTTATACTTGTTACAAACGCGGCTGTTACAAAGAACGATAGATAAAATATGTTTCTGTACAACTACGACCCTAACCCAACTGTCGTTTCTACTGTAGCATTAACGACTTCTTTTGCGGGTCAATGTTCTTCGTTCTCCTCCTCATGTAGCAGCAGAAAAGAATTTTCTGCAGCTTTTTTTTCTCAGCTCTACAGCGTCCCCAAACTCTCCATCCCCACTAACAACCTCCAGAATGCTTTATATACCCATCAGTGCGAAAATCTCACGATAATATCTCCAAATCTTCTCACCGTAATGATGTAATCTCGGTAATATTTTCCCGTGTATTTTCAGCTGTAAATTCCGGGATTTTATTCCTTCTCATGCGACTTCCTTCTATCTAGCACACTCCAGTACGTTGTTTGCAAGTTTCAGAACCTTCACAACACACGCCAGTCTTCCCAAAATAACAGAAAATAGTCGACAATAACTCCAGCCCTCTGTTGAATAAGAACTCCACGTACCATTCCTTATTTATCGATTCCACACACCTCTCCAACCTATGTTGCCTGTGACAGCTCGTTCTCAAACAAATACGGCAAGAAAATCTCACCAACTATGCTCGGTTTTAATGGAGAATATCTTCTCACACGTACTCCCCTGTTTTCTCCCACACGTGATTGTAGCCCAAGTTAGACGAATCTGACAACATTACCAACCCTGTTTATCCCATAGAGTTAAACCCAATTAATTCCATCCATTTAATCTCCCTAAAACATGCCCAAATTATAAACCCTAATTCTGCCAGGTTGAAAGCTTCTTTTCCCGCCAAATTTGAAAATTCAAATAAATAAGATGGAGTGCCTCGATCCAAAAGGTGGGCGCCTTTAACAGCTGGGGTGCCCTGAGGTGCCCCTTATCCAAATTGAGGTGCCTTTAGTAATTTCTCCGGAAGTCCAAAAAACACTTTTTGAGCAACTTTTTCTGCACAAGTGTATTTCTCCAAAAACACCTACACAAACATAAAAACACTGAAATTAGTACAAAAATCGAGACTAACAATAGAGACACTGAGGAAAATTTAGACACAAAAATGTGTCTATCAACGTCTTGCTGCCGGACGTGTTGTTGTCGCTGGACACATTGCTACCACTGCCTGTACGTCGTCGGACTTCCACCGCCATTGTTCGCTCGTCAGGTAAGTGCTCTGTCATCCCCTTTCTTTTTTTTTGGACTCCAAACCTAGTTTTTTGGTAAACTTCTTTCATTCCTTGAGGAAGTCATTCTTGGCTTTAATTTCGTAGACACGACTCTCATGAGTATAGAAAGATCGTGTTATAATATGTGGGAATGAATACGGGATCATTATGCATGTTTGATTAATCGTGGGTCCCATCCTGCTCAAACATCTACCTTATGTCCGTCTTGTGGCTTTGACCACTACCGAATTCATGGTCTTGAATGGTCCCACTTGCAGACGTGGCCCAATGCCTGCATGATTTGGTGACGTGACTTAATACTGGCTTTGCTTGAAGTTAATACCAGCCTTGCTCGCTTTGTTCGAACATGGGCCCGCTCGTAGTCGGCCAGGATTATAGAATTTGGCCCGTTTCTAGGACTAGATGCGTTTCTTCTCATTGCACGACGATTGCCTTCAAATATCCGATAAATATCCACTGATTGTTATCCCGTGTTTGTAGCATTTACAGATGGTAGGTGAAGACTCTTCTTTTCCTCCGATATCTTGTTAACTCGTGAAATATAAAGAATATGGTGAGTCTCCTCTCATTGCAGAATTGTTTCATTCTTTGTGCAGGTATTGCTCCACATCCATTTTATAACTTGACAAGGTGACGAATTTTGTTAACATAATCATAGATCCTTTTTTGAAGAATGGAGGCGGCTGGCAAGGACTTCTCTGGTATCTCTCCTGAAAGAAGCTTCGAAATGAATAAGCCCGAGACTGATGGTCCGTTCGAGGAGGTGATGGCTAAAATTGATGTTCCGCTTCTCGAAGATGATCGTGCCATATGGGGCATGCCAATTCTATACCTTCGTGTCGCTCGAGAACGCGTTCGTGATCTCCTGACTTTAATCGACAGGGAATAAAAATGGAGGCTTGAGGAAGCGTCGCAACCACCAGTAAGCGCAAGAGCTGAGAGATTCGCTGCACGGCTGAAAAGGCGAAGAGTTGAACATGAACGGCCTCCACGGGAAGACATGGGTGATTATCCAATCCGCGATGGTGTGATCATTATTGATTCTGATATGGATGAACCCGAGCTCCCAAAAGTCGTCAGCACGATCTCCAATATTGCAGCGGCTCTTGAGGGAGATATGGAAGCTGCCCATACTGGGGACATCGTGGAGAACGTGGTTGCAGAAATACCTGAAGCGGAGGCTGAGGCATATCCGGAGGAAGAAGGAGTAGCGACACGTGATGATGATGAGGCAGACTTCAATGGCGGAGAAGACACGGTCGACCTTTGATAACTGAATCTTCCTGTTATTTCTCTTTTCTTCTTTTCTGAGTGTTTTCCCATGATCTTGTGAATACTTTTCTCCTTGTACTCAGTGGCGGCTGAGTTCAAGGTTTTCTTATTTTTGCTTACTTGTTTGAACAAGTTTTTTATTTTTGAGATAAATTCTTCATTAAGACTGCATCATAGTGATTATGCCTTCATATGATTGTACGTGATCCTTGTGAGAAGAGAAGTAATGCCATAATGAAATACCATGGACTGGTCCGCACCCTCTTGGCGTAAGCTCGTCTGCGCCCTTCTGACACAGGATGGTAAAAACTGTTTAAGATGCTTTCCTTTTTCCTTTGCATGCATTCTATTCCTCCAACTTTCCCGAAAGGTGTGAAGTGTTTTCCTTTTAGGGTTCTCTGGTTTAATCTGGTGGGTAATGATGACTCAGGTCGAACCTGGGTCTTTGTGTCATGCCCATGGGTAAAAATATCTAAAGAAAATAATACATTAATTGTGAAATTGGAACCCTAATAATTATGAATGCAAGTATTGCAATCATTTTTTGAAGGAATTACAAAATAGCAAGGGAAGTGAAATTGTTGGAGGAACGCTGGAGGAACCATCACGAAGAACGCTGGAGAAATCATCATGAAGAACGCTGGAGAGGAAGAGTAGCACAACGTCTCTAAGTACTGTAGAGTTTAAGCCACCGTGAGTGGATCGTCACGCCCTCCAGTTTGTCAGCGTTGATGATCTTGCAGTAGCCGCCTAGGATGACATCCGCTACAAAATATGGTTCATCTTCCTTTGTCACCGATGGATCAGATTGGTCTGTCATCCTCACCGCCACATTTGTTTCTGGGACATGTTGTCTTTGACTGCATCCAAGCTCTTAGTAAAACGTTCGAAAGGACCAGCACCCCACTCACATCTCTTAGTGGCGGTTAGGTTGTTGATTGAAACAAGTCCCTGAGCCTCAGCGGGAAGAGGCTTTACTGAATGTAAAATGGGTTGTTCGATAAGACCAACATGGGCTCGGAACCTTTTAAGGTATGACTTCGGGCTTTCTCCAGGAAGTTGAGTCACGTTTGCAAGGTGTCGATACGACGACAAATAATTCCCAGGATTTGACGGCTTGTTGGAGATTCTTTCAGGTACTGAAATTGGAAAAGGTCTCACTCCTAGTGCTGCTTTGTTGTCGTGTATCCACGGGTGCCCCAAGATCATGTCGTAATTCGGATACTCTTTCACTATATAAAATTTAGCATGCGTTAGAGTATTACCGATTTTCACTTCGAGGTCAATGTATCCATAGGCGTCTCTTAATTCTCCTTCTGAGCTCCTAATCACGGTTGGGCTACGGGTAGCTTCATGTTTTTAAATCCTTGCAGCCCTTATAGTCTTGACAGTGATGAGGTTGAACTCAGAGGTTGTGTCAATCAACGTGTTGTCGAATTCGACATCCTTCAAACGAGTGATGGTCAAGAGTCCCCAGTCCCCTTTGCTGGTCGTGTCCTCAAGGAAACAATGTGACCTCGAGACTTCTTCCTTTTCCAGATACAAACGCCTGCCTGACATAACATGATTGAGGGATGTGAACATGTCTTGACGTTGTACTTTTGAGAGATATAAGATTTCACACAAACGCTCCATCATAGTCTGTACAGTCTTGCGGACGGAATCTCCTGAGATCATGCATCTTCTAATGGGAAGAGGATCCCTGTGAACGCCCTCATTTCCTAACTGGAGTTCTCCTGCTTCCACCTTTTCTCTGAAGATTTGCTTCAACTTGTTGCAATCTTTGGTCGGGTGATGTACAAACCTATAGTAGTGGCAGTATTTGGGATTTGTCATTTCGTCCTCGGTCGGTGGGTGTCTAATAGGTGGTAGCTTGATCGCGTCATCTTGAATCCATGCTTCCAGGAGTTCTATCACTTCATTCATGGGAAAGGGGAAGTTTGGAACCGTATCTCCGGACTCTTGTACAAGAGATTTGTCCGCTTTCTTTCGAGATAGTGTCGTATGTGCTGATGCTGCATGCTTAGGAGGTTGTTCTGTTGCCGACGCTTTCCTCTTTCCTCCTTCGCCCACCACGCTCACAGAAGGACTTGTATTATATTGTTTGTTGATGAGGCGCCTGCTTCCTCAATTTTCATGCGCATCTTCATTCCGAACAATTTTTGTTCTTTCCAACAATGCTGGGGCCATCGTAGCGGAGCGCTTAGTGGATTCATGAAGCTCCGAAAATGTTTGGAAGCCCAGATTCTCTAACAAAGCATGGTATATGGGAATTATTCCGTTGATGCATATCTCCACCAACTGGCGTTCGGTGACATTCGGATCATGACAATCCAACGCTTGAGTCCTAAACCTTTTGACGAAGTCGTTCGGATGCTCATTATTCCGCTGAAAGATTCTTCCCAAATTTGAAAAGGTGACCTGCTCTGACACGAAGAAATACTTCATGTAGAAGGCGTCGACCATCTCACTCCAATTGGATATACTGTTAGGTGCGAGACTGTTGCACTATGTGTATTCTCTTCCGGTAAGTGTCTTCGAGAACTCTTTCAGGCGGAGAACATGATTGTATTCGTGTTCTCCTAAAGATTCCATAAATCGAGATACATGTTCACGAGCATTACCAGTACCGTCATAAAGGGAGAATTGAGGAGAGACATAGCCCCTTGGGATAGGAATTCGTTGTACATCTTGAGGGTATGGATACTGGTGTTGGTGCATGTCCGCCATATTTCCTTTTCCCCGGCTCCGGAGGAGTCGCTCCAGGTCTTCACGCGTAATAAAGTTGGATGGTTGGATTCTTTCCCTTAGGCATTCAGGAGTGTCACGAGTTCCATCGTCCATGCGGGTATGCGCCATTGAAGTGCCTGCCCCGGGTGCATCGAACACATTCCTCATTGGCTCCAGGGGATGGCGTGGTCCCTGCGGAAATCGTTCAATTAGGGTTTTGAGAAAAGTAAGTACCTCTTTATGGGTCGCAGCCATATCTGTTTGGGATCTAGCAAGAACTTCCTGTATTTCCATCAAGTCCACCATGGTGATAGAGGGTTGTCCTCCTCTTGCTCTTCCAGCACCTCGTCCTGATGGAGGAGTAGCGGTTGCCCTGGTGACGACCGGAGGCATTACACTTGAAGAAATGCAGGTATTTGCGGCTGCTATGTCTCTGGTGATGGGAGGTGTCACGCCTACTGGAATATCCCTCGCTCCGCTGGTGTTAGTGGTAGAGGAAATAGCTCCAAGAGATGTACTGATCACGTTCTGCACAGCAGCTCCACTGACAGGGACATCAATACCAAGAGTGTTGTCGGTGATAGCTCATTCAGGGTTGATTGCTGATCCAGACCTAAGTTCCACCATCTTGAAATCTAAATTGACGAATGAAATTGGAAATTTGAAAATCGATATTGCAACCGAGAGACTAATCTCCCACTGTGGTCGCCAATTGTTTATGGGTGAAAACTATTCCTGCCGAATTTGGTAATTTGGGGTGTGTGGATGAGGAATGAATCTAAACCCTAAACAAATGCACTGCGCGGTGAGTTCTTTTGATTCGAGAGATAAATTTATACAATTCTGGCCTAAACCAAGAAATGGCCGTTCCAGACTTGTTTCGGTCACAAAGTGAAGGAGATGGGGTTGATCTTAGGGAGGGAATCGAAGAAGGTATTGAGATTGTGAAGGTGTAGGCTTGCTTATGACTTGTAACAGAAAGGTGAGCAGGCTTACGAATAATGCAAGCAGGTTCTGGGTGTTTTAATACGTTGTATATTAACACTTGGTTTATGTGTTGTTTTCTGTCTCTGTTGTGGAAATAGGGCGGAGAACCTATTTATACAAGTCATCTGAGCCTTATTCACGTCTCTCGTGGGAAGTGGAGGAAGTGGAGTGATGGAGTTGTGGAGTTGTGTGTTAGTATCACACGATCAATATTGCCCACTTCTCCCATCATCACTAACCGTCAATGTCTTCCTGACACGTTCTTGTGATGGCGCATTGCACGCTGCACGTTGTAAACCGCCAGACCAATACCCCAGTATGTATCCCCCAGTTTGTGACATGATTGATGTCTCGAGTGTAAGTGTGGATCGTGGGACCCACATAAGGTAGCATGTAATGCTAGGCTAAATAACCAAGTTATTTAGGAAGTCGATACTTGTAAAGTATCGTGTGTATTCTATGCATGTTATACATCGAATATATTCGGCATATATGAAGCATCGTTGTTGAGCATTATGCCCTTCCTACTTCATGTGATGGTTTGGAGGTTGCGCTAGCAATCCCTCCCTTGGCCGACCACATGGTGTGATAGAGTGGTGGATGGTGATCATCATGACGCCTTATTGACCAATTAACTCCTGACTAGGGTTCTATAACCAAGCAGGTAAAGTTGAACGGAGGAGATGATCTTTGAGACGCTTATCTGCGACCGTTAGTGAAATTAGGGCTTATGAAGAGGTGCGCAAGCATCACTCTTCATCTTGGTCGAATCCAAGCTTGGGACACGTTTTTGGCAGGGTCGTCCATGCACGCGTGTAGACGGCATGACGGTGTAGCCTCTCATACCTCATTGTCTCGTGAAAATATGATCTAGGCCACTTAATTCGTCCGGCGAAGTTGAGTGGTCGAGATCGATTTGCGATAGAAATCTAATGCCGCAAAGGAAATGGAAACCGCATGACATGGATACTTCAGGCGCGCGTGTCAAGGCGTTCATCCATGGTTGGCCTTGGTCGATGAGTCATGCGTGTAGATGGGCCCATGGTGATCATGTTGACATGCTTGGGACCTTTTAAGTCTACATCTACACCCTCCATCTAATCTTGCGAAGATGGACGCTCGTGATCAATTTGCGACACATGTAACATGTCGCGAAACCCTAATTAGGGTTTCGTATAGTTCACTCCCATGTAACTTCACTCGATCGGTTTTGCATGTTATGCTTCTCCCTTGGGGAGGACGATCGTGTATGACCCACATTGGGTAGGCGGTGAACATGTTGGTACCTGTTTCATGGCCATATGTTTGATCTAAGCCATTCAAACATGCCGGTGAAGTTGGATGGTTGTGACCAAACTGCGACACATAACCCTTTAAAGCATCACGTTAGCCTTGTTTTGAGTAAACGTTTGTTTCTCTAAGGCTTTGCTCGTGAGAAGGTCGGTCACTAAGTATGAAGGGGGCCCGACAGTGTGCATGACAAGCTTTTCCGACCGGCCATAGGATGATCCATGCCATCCGATCGCGCCGGCGAAGTTGGACGGACGTGGCTGATTTTAAGACCGCTACTAGCAGTCTTGCTCGTTCACGCTTCCTTCAAGATGCTTCACGACCATCCTCCTTTAGGCTGGCGTTTGGTGGCTTTTGGGCGATGTGATATATGTTCAACCGATCAGGCATAAACGGGCACGCTGGTGGTCATTGTGGTGATATCCTGCTCCTTCTAGGGTTCGTCTAGGCTGGTTAAAACATGCGGCCAACTTGCGTGGTCGTGATTGTTTTTGAGACTGTTATGGACAGTCTGGATGCTTAATCGGGCTAGTATAACACACCGAGAGTTTACATCCTATACGGGCATTTCGTGCATGCCTCATTGTTGGTACTTGGATATTCATGCTACTTTGATGCTAGTAACAATCAATCATCATGCCACACCAACAATGAGAGTTCTACTAGGAACAACACAGGAAATACAAGGCGTTTAATGCATTAATCAATAATGTTAAAATTCACAGAATATTCGGGGGATGGTTGCTACATTGCTCCATTCTAGGTGAATTAATGAAGCGAAGAAGTATTCATCACTTATAAAATAATCTCATCCTCTGCAGGATGGACACACAAATATTGGTTTTACAATTTTATCCCTGAACTAAAATCCACCATCAACAAACGGGATTTCTTGAACTACCGGCTGACGAACAAGTGGAACCCCTTGGTCAAAACCCATATGTCGAGCAGCCATATCAACATTGTAAGAGATCGCTTTGCAAGCTCCTCGAAAAAAAGATGGCACGTGGCCAGGCATGCAGCTACGCATGAACACCATCTCTCCAACGCTCAGGCCCTCCTCATCAGAAGACAAAGACATATTCGAAGCAGGAGCAAAGGTACTAATCTGAGTTATGGATACATGCACCGGAGCCCATGGACGAAAATTAACCGCATACGAGTTGTCAAGAAACTTAATCAGTTTTGGACTAGTTTTTCGGCGCCTGTTCGACCAACACAGTAATCTGGAGCCACCTCAAGACTCAGGAAGTATAACCAATGGTTTCGGGGCATACTTCTCGAAATGCTCCCACAACCATGCCTGAAGAAAGGTGGCATGAACATACGAATCCACTTTCATATGACCGTTCGAGGTGCGCATGTCCGAAACCAACTAATCCAGGTGTGCATACAGAGAACCAAGAAACAAACCACCGAGGGGGAGAGCGGCGCCTTTTGCTAATTTTATGGAAAATATGATAAGTTCATGTCTTATCTCTTTCTTGCCCAATCCGTCGTCAAAAATATCCTTGGATAGCCAAAGAACCAAGAACGCCGCGACATGAAGTATGTTATTCTTATGGTTCGACTCCAACTTGTCAGGAAACCACTGAGACACCCACCAGTCATAAAATCACTTCGTCTCGTTTTCCTTCCGAACGAATCCATTTGACTTCGCAACCAGGGTGGCTCGAATTTCTTCTTCATCTGCAGACATCCTGATGTCGAGGTTTCTAATTACAGGAAGATTTAGCAATACAACCACGCTCTCCAAAGAAATGGTCATTTCGGCCCACCTGCATACGGACGTATGGGTGTCTGGACACCATCTGGAAACAAAAGAAACCAACCCTGGAATGTCTTTCCTAATCTGAAGCACTACGGAAGCCGCAACAACGTCGATAAGCTACGCCCTGGTCAAATTAGTCTTTACAGGTTCCTGGTCCATCATAAATCGCGTCCATTTCTCAAAGGAACGCAACGGACTTGCAGGGATTTTAAAGTCGATAGAAGAGGCACGATATTCTTTCCTCTGAAGGCAAAACCTTATTACGCCTCCTGGCCGAACCGATCGATCCTCTCCTTCGCTTTCCGAGCCGGTCAGAAGGATCAGCATGTATTGGGGATGGTTTCTCCTAATCGTGGCTGATGCCGTGAAGAACTCGTCATCTATGTTTGGCTTGGAATTACCCCCATCCCTCGGTACTGCAGAAACTGTTGACATCTTAACCAAAATTCTCTTACACTATTTTCACCGCTGCGATATCTACAATGGAACAAGAAGAGCTGGAATTATTACATAAAGCATGTAGAAATTATTATATTGGACGCAAGGGAGTCGCCTCGGGCACAAACTAATTGGTTTCAAAGTCCTTTCGTGCATACGCGAAAAGTGGGGACTGGCAGACTCTACATCACCACTACATGCAGCCGGAAACTCGCACTCATCCAGATAGACGTTCCCAAAATAAAAAGAGGGGGGTCATGCACACGGCTACACCAAGACAAGGAGTAAACCCTAAAAAACTAGGTTTTCATGGAAAAGGGATAGCAATTACTATCGTGTGCTTACTTTGCACAACGAGTTGAGGCGGTCAAAATTACTACGGTATTCATGCCTAAGTACTACTACGAGCTTGTGCAATACATACCTACGACTAGGATTTACAACGACATTTTCTACAAGGTCATGGAAAGGTACACCTACAACTAGGATTTTTCACCAATACAAGAAAACAAAAGAAAAAGCAAGTCACAGAGGAAGTACTGGAAGACATACCTAATTTGCTCGCCCGCTTCACCGCTACCAAGCAACAAAAGAAGAAACAATAAAGGTGTGAATCAAAGGGAGAGGCCAGCCATCCTTTTTATAGGCATGATACTTGGGAGTTAGAATAAGAAAAGGATTTCCAATTTTGAGCCAAGGAAGGAAAAGAGGAAACCGGTCCCGCAAAGACCAATTTCCACGTCCAAGACCACTCATGCCATACCACGGCCCCACCACGCCTAGCCGTCCTTGCACGTTCCACCATGCCATTGTCGCGGCCCCCTTCCAAGCCATTCGCTCCATTTCCGCGGCCCCACCACGCCTAGCCGTCCATGTACGTCTCGTCTTTCCAAGGCCACACTATTCCAAGCTGCCTGCTCCACTGTCGCGACCCTATCGTCCATGCGTGTTTGCCTTACCAAGACCACACCACCTCTTGGACCCTCGAGCTAAGCCATTCACTGGGGACGCCTTCCAAGACCGCGCCCCCTTTTCCTTAGAGATGTACGACCAGACCAAGCTGGTAGCTTTCATCTCACCACTCCATGATCTGCATTCCTAGTACAACTTACGCAGGGCTGCCAACTCGGAAAGCCAAAACTCTCTTTACCACTCAAAAAGGTTAGTCAGATTCTCCTGACCATTTTTGTAATGATTTACACCTTGATTCCATCCTTTTCTGTCACCATCATATGCTTACCTCACAACAAGGCACCTGTTCCGAGCTAAGAAGGGGACTTAATGTTGATGGTGGTTTTGAGCTTAGGGTTAAAATCGTAAAACACTAAACCCTAGCAGACAGTGATGTCACAACATTTAAAGTAACAATCATTTACTAGGCACATTTACTGAAACCTTTAATTTGCCTCTAAATAATTGCCGGGGTATCTTTTTCAAATTAGGGTTACGACAAGCCAAACACTAATTCCCACGTATGCCAATGGAAAATCATGCCAACCACACCAACCGCGCCAAAGCATGCCAACCATGCTAGCCGCACCTCTGTGCCAATGGAAAATCATTCCAGCCACACCGACCGCGCCAAAGTATGCCAACCATGCTAGCCGCACCTCTGTGCCAATGATAAATCATGCCATCCACACCGACCGCGCCAAAGCATGCTATCCGCACCTATGTGCTAATGGAAAATCATGCTAGCCACACCAACCGCGCCAAAGCATGCCAACCATGCTAGCCGCACCTCTGTGCCAATGGAAAATCATGCCATCCATACCGACCGTGCCAAAGCATGCCAACCATGATAGCCGCACCTCTGTGCCAATGGAAAATCATGCCAGCCACCCCGACCGCGCCAAAGCATGCCAACCATGCTAGCCGCACCTCTGTGCCAATGTCAAATCATGCCAGCCACACCGACCACGCCAAACATGCCAACCATGCTAGACGCACCTCTGTGCCAAAGGAAAATCATTCCAGCCACACCGACCGCGCCAAAGCATGCCAACCATGCTAGCCACACCTTTGTGCCAATGGCAAATCATGCCAGCCAAACCAACCGCGCTAAATCATGCCAACCATGCTAGCCGCACCTCCGTGCCAATGGAAAATCATGCCAGCTACACCTACCGCGCTATGCCAAACGCACCTCGACATGGCCCCATGCCGCGCCACCATACTAGCCTTCACTACGCGGCTATCAAAACGAAGGCGTGCAATAATCAACGGTTGCCCTTCAATCCCAGGATAAAATCCTGGCCATCTAAGGTTACCAAACGACCTTTTCCCCAAAACCCTAGCTTGGTCACGCACCTAGCCCAAGCTAGTCACGCCATACGCCTATGGAAAACCCTTGGCCCCACATGCCAAGCCGAAACCCCACCTAGCCTTAGCTAATCATGCCATGCGCCTATGGAAAACCCTTGGCCCCACATGCCAAGCCAAAACCGCACCTAGCCCAAGCTAGTCATGCCATGCGCCTATGGAAACCCCTTGGCCCCACATGCCAAGCCAAAAACGCACCTAGCCCAAGCTAGCCGCGACATTCCAAATGCAATCTGCCTTGGACCTAGCTATGCTAGTCATACCATGCCAAGACAAACACCCTTGCCTTGGCCCTAGCCACGCCATGCGCCCATGGAAAACCCTTGGCCCCACATGCCAAGCCAAACCAAACCTAGCCAAGCTAGTCGCGCCATGCCAAACACACTTTCCCTTGGCCCTAGCCATGCTAGTCACATCATTCCAAGCCAAACGCCCTTTCCTTGGCCCTATCCACGCCATACGCCCATTGAAAACCCTTTGCCCCACATGCCAAGCCTAATGTCACACCTTCAAATACCTCAGATATTTTTTTGCGAAAGTGTAACCCGGCAGTACAATGGTTCTGTGAATAAAGCTTCACCCACTTGCACTTCAGCGTTATAAGTTTGCACCAATGCAAACAGCCAATTAAACAATTCTACAAAGGAAGCCTTTAACCTTCTTTCTCTTCAAATTAAACTCATCAAATGCACCCCATAATACATTCAATCTT
Source organism: Papaver bracteatum (assembly GCA_023529315.1). Classification (NCBI taxonomy): domain Eukaryota; kingdom Viridiplantae; phylum Streptophyta; class Magnoliopsida; order Ranunculales; family Papaveraceae; genus Papaver; species Papaver bracteatum. Next base: position 719,984 of record JAJJWX010002700.1, read on the forward strand.
TGCCATACTTTACCAACAACAATCAGCCAACCAAGAACACTTAGAATATGACACAATCAACTCTTTTATTGCATCAAAGGGAAAAAATACAAAACTTGCCCACTTGGGGACTTACACAGACTTGTTCACTTCTTAAACCAATTCTAAGTCTTACAAAAACTCTCCTATTAACTCACATATGCAATCTACACTCTCACATATGTTAGCTTACTCTCACACAGGCTAGGCTGCCGAATTTCCCATGACTTAGGACTTTTATATAGAAGCTTTGCTTGGCCAAACCGTGCATAACCGTTACACACGCTAGAGACAGCCATCTGTCTCGGGGAGCAGTTTTATAACCGCCAACTAATATGCCAACTGTTCAGTTCTCCTTTAACTTGCGCCAATCTTCCAACACCTGTTCTGGCAGTTAAAACTCTTTTCCCACGATTATAAACTCCTTTATAACCGCTCCTCTTCATCACGCATCATTAGTATGCTTATGAAGCTCGTAACCAACTTGTAACCGTCTCTTGAGCCATATTGCGCCACTTGTTATGGCATACAGGATTCCGCCACTCTCCAACGTTCAACCATCTTGGCCCTACATGTTTATCCTTCCAAACTCATCCACGGACACTCTTTAAGCTTTACTTGTCGAGGCCAACTCCTTAAGCCCACTCTAGTTACTCGTGTGTCATATATTCTTCACTACGCCAATTAGCTTGACAACGGCAATGCAACTCTTGCATTACCAACTTGTTTGCATTGTTCACGCTTTGGCCATCCTTGAACCAATGCCATATACTAAATCCTAGTCTATTTCACTCTTCTTGCATCATCCTTGAGTTTGGGCCAACTCAATTCCACGGATATGCCTTAATGCCAACATCGCATGTTGCATTTGTCACTTTGGCCTTGTCTTGCCTTCCCTCAATGAAGCTTCATTGTGTCGGCCAATAAGCTTCATTCCTTAGCCAAATATATTTACAATGTAGTGTTATACTTGCAATACATTATCCCTGTGGGATCATGCCATTCTCAGCACTTAACAGTCTGTACAGTAATACCGCTATTATGGCTTCGCAATGCGCCATTACCGCTGAACACTGACTTGGCCTGCAACTCCGTGATGCGCCATCATTATGCGAAACTTGCAGCACCGTAATACCTAACCACACCCTAGCCTCGCCTCCTTATTCGCCTTCCCTACGCGACCACCAAAATGAAGGCGTGCAAAAATCAACAGTTGCCCTTCAATCCCATGAGAAAATCCTAACCATCCAAGGTTACCAGACGACACATGGTAACCTTTGGCACGAAAACCTAAGTTTGGCCACGCCAAACCATGCCATGCCAACGGCATGCCAACCTAGTTGTGCCACCTATTGGCCTTCCCTACGCGGATACCAAAACGAAGGCGTGCAACAATCAACGGTTTCCCTTCAATCCCATGAGCAAATCCTAGCCATCCAAGGTTACCAAACGACAAATGGTCACCTTTGGCCCGAAAACCTAAGTTTGGCCACGCCAAAACATGACATGCCAATGGAATTCCAACCTAGCCGCGCCACCATGTTGGCCCTCACTGCGCGGCTACCAAAACGAAGATGTGTAATGATCAACGGTTTCCCCTCCTCTCAATATGCAAAATCTCGACCGTCGAAGGTCACCAGGCTAGAAAGTTTCCCGAGCTTGACTTTCCAAGCCACAAAAACATGCTACATGTTTTACAAAAACATTCAAGACATCAACACAAACTGGGGGATCCTCTTTGGGTATTGGTTTGGCGGTTTACAGCGTGCGGCGGACACTATGCCCGTCATAAGGAAGTGTCATAAGGGTGAGGCGGTTAGTAAATACGGGAAGTTATGTGTGAAACGTTCATGGGACATAAAGCACATGTGTTAATAATTTTATGGGACATCAATTCCATAACGTTAGCATTTTCATGAAAACCAGTTTCATGTGTTAACCACTTTATGGAATACCAATTCCATGCATACGGTTACCACCTCCTCCCATTTACTTCCTCACTCCTTAATGAGACCAGGGTACGTTTTTACTCTGACTTGTATAAATAGGACTTACCTATTTCCATTAAACAACAAGTTCATATAGGAGATACAACACTCAAAAATACTTACTTGCTAGCTCACCTTGTTAGCTCTCTCACTTTTTTGATAAAAAGTCGTAGTAACCCAACTACTCTTCCAGGATTAACTATTCTGGTCTCACCACTTTCCTAGCTTCCCTCCCCAAAACCAACCCATTCTCCTCCACTTTGTGATCGAAGCAAGTCTAGAACGGCCATTTCTTGGTTTAGGATGAACTTGTACAGATTGATCTCTCGAGTCTAAAGTACTCCCTTGCAGTACATTGTTTAGGGTTTAAATTGTTTCTCACCTGCACGCCCGCAATTACCGAAATCAGCAGAAACCATTTTCACCTAAAAAAAACGTGATAAGTGCAATCGGGATTACTACGACAAGTAACCTAGGTTTTTATTCAATAATTGTAATGTACTTTATAACATCAAATTTCAAATGACTATATATCCCAACGACTACTTTATAACGTCTACTTTATGACGGCTATTTTTGACGGATATCATAAATTGTGTTATCTATCTCAAAACAACAAATACCTATTTTCATACACTTTGCAAAACTTCTTACATATCTTAATACCTCATACCTCTTTATACGAACACAACCATGGGATCATTTGATCTAATTAAAGATTTGGAAATCATCAAAGCATGGTACACCGAAATTCAAGTAGTAGATCTCTCCCCTATAATGGTAGAGCCCGAAACCTTTTGGGCGAAGATATATAACCAATATAGACAAGATTATGGGAATCCAAAGAGAAGAAGTCTTCAACAAATTCATGATAGGTACCAGATTATCCAAAAAGCCTTTGAGATTTTATAGCTATTCAACAACGGATCTTCAACGCCGTCTATATTATCCTATCCCCTCAACAATTTGTAAGTATTTTAGAATTGCTTTCGTAGAAAACCAAATTGATTGATTTTAAATTACAACAATAAGTATATTGCGTTGTGTTATTGTAGCACGAAGTCGTTAAAGCACGTTATTTTGAGGGAAAGGGTAAAGCATTCACATTTGATGAAAGCTACAATTTTATGGTTTCGAGAATCCCAGAGTATCAATCGCCGGATAATTCATCTGGTTCATCCAGTGAAGATTGAAAGTATAATAAATGTTTGTGCAGATTTTGTGGGTAAATCTCTGTGTAAACCCTCATGAGACTATAACTCGTCCAATAGGGTCACCTAGAGGTTTAAAGGCTTGTTGCACGTGCTAAGTGCAATCGTGATTACTACGACAAGTGATTTGTATTTTTATTCAAAAGTTCTAATCTTGTTGTCTATTTTGTGGAATTTCAGTTTTATTTATGTTAAACTTTAATTAAATTAAAGATAGAACACTTAAAGATAAAGGATTACATTAATTTAAAATAAAACATTCAAATATAATCATTCTTCAGGATTGTTGTTCTGAAGACTTGATTAACATCTGATGCAGAAACACATAAAGATAGCAGATTACATAAATATAAGATAAATCATTCACATAGTAGATCATTCTTCAGGATTGTTATTCCTAAGACTTGATCAACATATGATGCCAAACACATAAAGATAAAGGATTACATAAATATAAAATAAAACATTCACATTTAATCATTCTTCAGGCTTTTTATTCCGAAGACTTGATCAACATATGATGCAGGAACATCTCGGCGATAAAGATACATTTCGTAGGGATTGTAGGTATCATAACTTGCTTTCAATAGATGATAACATTCATCATGCGAAAAATTATCGCCTGTCTGATTAAGATAGTCTAAATGAGAAGCACTTTTTTGAAATTTTAAAAAATAAACTTAGCTTAAAATAGTTATAATTTTAGGAAATAAAAGAAATTTGTTAAAAATTTCTTACCCTTTGTTCATATGACATTCCAGGATTACGTATGTTAACTTCGACATGAATCGTGACAAAACTGATGATCACCTTGTTGATCTTGCTCCACTTAGTTCTAAAACCTCCTTTGTCTCTTGCATTTGGATTTCCGGATATGTTATCAAAAAAATTCGTCGGGATTGTAGGTATCATAACTTGCTTTCAATAGCTGATAACATTCATCATGCGAAAAATTATCGCCTGTCTGGTTAAGATAGTCTAAACGAGCAGCACTTTTCTGAAATTTTAAAAAATAAACTTAGCTTAAAATAGTTATAATTTTAGGAAATAAAAGAAATTTGTTAAAAATTCCTTACCCTTTGTTCATATGACATTCCAGGATTATGTATTTTAACTTCGATATGAATCGTGACAAAATTGATGATCTCCTTGTTGATCTTGCTCCACTTAGTTCTAAGACCTCCTTTGTCTCTTGCATTTGGATTTCCGGATATGTTATCAAAAAATTCAAATACATTCTTCCAGAATTGGTTGCTAGTGTTCTGAACTATGTTCAGAATATTATGTTTTGCTTCAATCCATGCTTGTGTAAGAGCAACATCTTCTGCTTTACTGAATCTCATTTTTTTTTTTAAATATGATAGAATGTTTGGATATCTTCATTTGGAAATTGAATTCCTATATATAGAAATATGATGAGAGCATATAAAATTAAAAAAAAAAAGTGTCGTTATATAGTAAAAATTACCAGTACAAATAAAACCAAAAAAGTAGCCGTTATACAATCGGTTTAAAACTCTGAGTATAAGTAGTCGTTAATAAAACCAAAAAAGTAGTCGTTACCAGTACATATACGAAGCTGTCAGAGTTTTTGGTGGATATGGGAAGAGATGATGATCGACGGGCACCAACTCTTCTGTATATGTGTTTCTTCCTTTCGGTGCTGGTCGGCGTACATAAGCTTCTGGATCTTGCGTACCATACAAATCCTTATTTCCTTCATGTACAATTATACCTAAGTACTTCCCAACTGACCTCTCCTTCCACCATAGCTTATACTCATGATCAGGTACTTCAACATAATGCAAGGAATTAAGTTGACTGTCGGCATACAAATAATGGGTGTTGATGTCTATTGTTGAATCAGGAGGATTGCACGGTATTACTGTCATTCCAAGAACTTGTTTGAAACACCGTTCGCTCAGGTACAAGGCATTGTGACCAAATGGATCGTAAAAGAGCCTTCGTGTTATAGAGATTTGTTTAGCCTCTACCACCTCGGGTTTAGTTTTCCATTCACTATCCTCCCACAGATACCATACTACAGAATTGAATGAGAATTTATCAATCTGATAGCGCACAAGAATCACTGAATGGGTACCTGTATCACTCTGTGCACCTCTGCTCAAGTCTCTTTATTCTCTATCATATAACCTACCCGCCAACCAAGGATCTGTATTTTCATGCTCTGGCTTTGTATATGGAAATAGACATCGGAAATATGACCAAAACCAAGGCTGCAAATATTATTAGTTATTATTAACAACTAATTGCATTATATGGTGACCAATAATAAACAAGTAAGGAAAGTAAGATTACAAATGGGTATGAATTTTTACCATCAATGGATACGAAAAGAAGTGCAAATCAGGCTTGTTGGTTGTTACTCCAGTATTCAAGCCCCAAAACATACTACCGTACAACGCTGAACCCCAATCATAATGCCTTAGCACATTTAAATCCCTCATTATACTAGCCATTTAATCTTAATAACTTTGTTCTTGTTTGGGAAAAGGACATTCCCGAAACACCACATCAAAAACCATCTTGCAATTTTCTCCTGAAATATAACATTGTTTTCTATTCTGACTCTATGGTCAAGAAACAATTTAATCAAACTCTTCTTGATCCCCTTGCATCTATCCATAATTTTTTGTCTCAAGTCTTACATCTTTTATTCCTATTATATCTCTAGATTCTTTTCCCCTCCTTCTTCTTCTTGTAGCTTTCGCGTTAATATATGGGAGCAAACAATCTATGTTTCGGGAGCAATCTGATATAGTCGATCCATACTAGTTTCTTCCAATGATATGGGATTTCCTTGGCCAATAGGAATTCTGGTAATTTGAGTGAAGTCTAATAGGGTAAACCTTATTTCAAAACTAGGGAAGTGAAATGTATTGGTGGTATGCCACAACCTTTCAAATATACTAGTAGTTAGGCAGTTGTCTTATAGTTTTGGATAATGTATTTTGAAAATTATACCAAACCCCACAGTCGTCTACAAGTTATTTAGCATATGGAAATTTACTGATTTGGGTATACATTTCATGAAGTTGGCTTACACTATTTCGGTGTTTAAGTGGTTTACTCCTATCATCTGTCGTGATTGAGATTTTCAATTTATGCTCACTATGATCTTTTGAAGACACCAGAATTATATCATCCATAGTTCGTTGAAAATCATTGGAGTACATCTACAACACACATATACACAAAATCATCACAAAACAATCCATTATGCAAAAATTCTACAATGGATATATTGTAGAAGAGCAACAAAGCCATATTAGCCACATTATGTATCAAATTACAACAAAATCATCAATCAATCCAAAATTATCCATCCAAATACAATTTCTCTTCCAACAATCTGTCCTAGACATAATACATATTCATTTAATCATCCATCAATCCAAAATTATCAATAACAATATCATATCTAAATCAAAAATCATTCATAAACAACAACCTCTTATATTCAATCAACAAAATATCATAAATTCAATCAACAATGTCTCAAACTATCAAACAACATACAATGACACATTATAATCAACCTAGCATCTCCAATTTAATCATAATCAAAATCAAATTAAATTTAAACCCTAAAATTTGAAACACTCACCTTGAAGGATTTTGTTGATGAAATACGAAATTGAAAAAATAAAATACTTCACCCGCTACTAAGGAACAGACCCATTGAATTTTAGCTCCTGAATCGCACCCAAGAGTCCTCAAATGGAAAGGGGTTATGGAGAGGAAAAAAATAGAGAAGAATAAGAAAGAAGAAGAAATGGTCGCGATTCTTTGCTTCTGATAACTTATACTCTCAACACGACAACTGAGTAGCCGTATTGGTCAAGTCAACGAGTTGACTGATACGGCTACTCAGTTGCCGTTTGGCACTATTCATACGACTACTTAGTAGCCGTGTCGTGTAGGGAATGGAAAAGAGGGAACCATAGTGAGGTTGCCATCATTGTGCTATCCCTTCCCTTTATTTTAGGGATAGGGAGGGATGCCCTCTCCCATAGTGCTTGGTCAAGTTTGCTATTTTTGCACCCACTATGGAGCTAGAAAACTGGCCTGGCTAGGTGGAAAATTTGCCACTTAGCCAGGCAAGGTCAAGTTTCCACCGAGCGGTTGAGACTCGACCGCTCGACCAAGACTACACCGCTAGCGGCTCTTATAAGACCGGCCGATTTAGTTTACACTGCTAAGTAGAATCTGATCCAACGGCCATAAATCTTTCCCACCTATAAATACAACATTCATCTACCATTTTAACTCACACTTTCTTCCTATTTTCTTAAATTTTCCAATGGCTCAAAACATGTCTATGGCTCAATTCATAGAAGACCAACATGCTGCCGAAAATCAAAGAGTTGCACTTCGAGCTAGTGTGCAAAATAAAATAAGAAGAGCACAACAACGCAATTTTATCACGTTAGAAGATGAATTCATCTGCAAGAATTATGTTTTCTTCACTAATCATCCAATCGTTGATGGTGCATTATGGCTTATTCCGTTTTGGGGACGCGTTTTAATGAAATTTGAAGAATAAATAACGAACCTCAATAATCGCAATTCGATGGTGTTGAGTGCTCGGTTTTCCATAATTTCCAAGAATGTTAACAAGTATATTGGTATGATAAGAGAAGAGGCTCGAAACATGAGAAGTGGTGAAACCCTGTTGGAGATTGATCAAAGATGTCATGCAAAGTGGCTCCGTAACAGCGGAGAGAAGTTCCAATATGCAAGATGTTATGAAATATTAAAAGTGTTGCCCCAATTTAATCTAGCTTATCAATTTTAAGTTCTATATTTGAACTTATGTAGAAAATTTTAAATGAAGATTATTATTTATCAAACAAAAGTGTAATTACATTAACGATTTAAACAAACCACGATTCATATTAACGATTAACAATCTATCAAACTAACGATTACCACCAAATACATAATCCCCTATGCCTATTTGATCTTGTGAAACTCATTATTTGGACTCTGAGATGGTGGTTGAGTAGCATCAGGTGATTCATAACCTTAAAATGGTACCGGAGCCATTGGAGGTGCTTGAAATCGGTGAAATGCTGAACTTGTTGGGGTATAAATTACGGATTGCATAAATGCATCCAAATTAACATGTCCACCACCAGGAGTAAGTACATGACCTCGGGGAATGAAACCAATAGGAGACTGGAAATCCGTCTTCATGTTTGCTTTTGTTAGTGGTAGATGAGTCTCTTCTACCATAGTATCTTCCATCATAGTTGGAGTGTCATGACGACTTCTACGACCTCCACGACTTCCACTTGCATGAATTCTTGTATTTCTCTCACCGAGCATTTGAGAAGTTGACCCTACTGGAGTCTCAAGCAATTCATAACTCATACTCTCCCTCAAAGCTCGCATCTGACTCAAGTGAAAATTACGGAATTGATTAGTAAAAAGCGTATTAAATTTCAACTCATACAGATACTCTTCTTTTGTTGCCACCACACCATCGTATGGATAGCTCAACTGCATACTTTCACTAGTAAGTGAAACTGTAATAATATCTCCACCTGGTGATAAAGTCAGGACTTCCCAAGATAATGGAGGCATATGTGACAACCCCATTTGATTGCTAGGGTACGTACATGGTTCGCCCGTCGGTGGTGGGGGTTGGGATGGAAGATCTGTAAGTGGCAAATTGCCAATTGCTGGAAAGTCAACACTACCTAATGTTGATACTAGTTCTGCACACTTGTTGCATCCTTTGCATAGCAGCAACATTTTGACCATCATTAATCTGGCCAATCCAATTATCATCTTTGTACTTGTACACGATTGGAAAAATTAATCGTTTATCGTGAAGATCAGGTTCGCCGACCGTAAAGTAAGTATACCACCAATACTGAAAATAACATTGACAAAAATTGATGTGTTAGTACATTCACCACTAGTTTGACAACTTGATAATAAATCTAATAAATAGTTCTTACCTCCAATACGACCCAAAATCCATTTAAGTTACATGTCTTCTTAGTTGAGCAATCACCGAGACATATGTATTGCTCAGCTAAAATTGCAAAACCCCAATCATAATTTGGCTCTTTATTTAAATCTTCTAAAGATTCCATAAAACCAATTAATGACATTGTGCTAGCATTGGGGAAAAAAACTTGGCCTAACATCCATAATACAAAAATACGTTCAAGCTCGGGATAATCTTCAGTTCTGTTTATCCCCTTGGCATTGTAACGGCTCAAAAAAGCCTTCAACCCAGACACTCTTAATCCATATGAGTGTAACTGTCTGGATTCTGGATTTCCTTCATTATCATTTGAGTACAAGGGGAGTAGTTGTTTCCATCTTCCTTCTGATATCCACTTTAATTGGTTAAATTGTACTATTTCACCCTCACTTTTTATTCCAGTCAACATGTACAAAGCTAACGGTGTGAACCTTAAAAACAACATGGTCATAAAATTAAAGTTTGCATGTGGAACTAAAATTTGTATCAAACTAAAAAATTGAATCTTTAAAAATTAAAATTTGTTTCTGAACTAAAAATTAAACTATTGAATGGAAAAAATAAAACTTACCACACTCGAAATCCTTGAAAAAGAACGTATTTGAAGTGTTCCACCAACGTTCACAAATAACTTGCACAATTTGAGTCATGTGGTTTTTGCCTTTCATGAAATATAAACGATGTCAAGGATATCTTCTCAAGGATTCTTGAACAGGTTTGGGGAGTAAACCATACACTTTGGTTATCTCAGACCACCCACCTCTTACTTTAAGTAACAGAACTCGTTCGGGATGGTTACATAAATGCGTAGATGTTACACCAGTTCCAACTAGTTGCCTAACATTAGCGAACTCGTGCTCTTTATCCTGAACCCAAACAATATCATTATCTACAACATATTTTCCCTTTTCTTTCCTGTTATTTTTCCTTTGTCTATTTGTTTTGGAACTACTCAGTTTTTAAAAAATCGCTCTGGTCTGCTCTCTAGAGAAAGGAAGAAAAAAAAATTGTGAATAAAAAACTAAAAGGGAATAGAGGTATTTATAGGTGGTAAAGCACCGACCGTGGATGGTCGAGATTAAATCGCTGGCGGTGTAAACTAGACCGGACGATCGCTACAAGACCGCTAGCGGTCGAAACTACACTGCTAGGTGGAGACTCGATCGCTTAATGTTTTTACCAAAGTGGCGCGGCCATAGGAACCGGCCTAAGAGCAACCATAGTGGACGATCAAAACTATAACTATGGTCCAGAGACAAGACACAGCGGAACAGAGTAAAGACTAAAAACCGGACCAAAACCAAATTCCAGACTATATTTGGTTTGGGACCAAGACCAAAACTATATATAGTCGAGCAAACATATAATGTTCGTTTGTCACCGGGAGGGTATATAATGCGATCCTGTTGACGAGGCGTGCATATAATGTGATCCTGGTGATGGGGCGGGCATATAATGTGATCCTCAATGAGGCGTACATATAAAGTTCGCCTGATGGCTGATGGGGCGTGCATATAATGTGATCCTGTGATGGGGCGGGCATATAATGTGATCCTGGTGTATACGTTTTCCCAAGCGACCAAATTTACTCTTCCACCCTTGTATAACACCACAAACTAAACTTAAATTTGCTCGTTTTTTTTGGTCTTTGGTTATGATCGCACCACTGCAGGTGCTCTTAGGAACGTAAAAACATTGGCAACGAAATAGATCCACTTCAAAGGTGGTCCAACAGTGTTTAGACTTAAATCTACCTATAGAGGTCTAGTTTCATAGGCGCAATCCTATTTCTGTAGTGCATCAGCAAGCAGCGTAGTACTATATGCCAGAACTGGACCATTCAACACAAGTACACTACTACAACCACAATCTAACGGATATAAGATTGATGATCTTTGATTATATCATATAGGCCCACGGAATAGCGGACCCGTTATCAGGGTCCCATGTGATTGATATATACCTATTCTTATTTCACTATCTGTCATGGGGACCACCATCTTAGATTTAAGAGAAACAAAGTTTGAGAAATAACAATTTATCATATATATATAAAAAGCGTTAGACGGTCAGATTACATTAAGTTGGTGGGTAACCTGACAACAATCTGGGCACCAACACCCAGCTTCCGGTCAGATCATCGTCCGGTTCAATGACTTGATATGTCAATATTCTAATAACTGTCATTATGGAGAGGGATATCCTTTCCCTATCCCTCAAAACACCAAATTTGCAAGTGCTATGGTTTCTCATATCCCTACATGAGTAGGGATATTAATCTCCATCCATACAAGGTTGATCAGATCTGATCACCCTTGTAGGGAAGGGAAATCACACGGGTACTCGGTACCCGTATATTTTCACACTTTACGAGTACTCAGTAACCGTAGCATTTTACACGGCTACTGAGTTTTCGTATCTAGTTTTTATAATTTTACCCTAAAACTTTCCTTTTTCACTTTTTTTTTTACTAAAACTCTAATTTAACCTATTATATCTTATTTTAACCTATTATATATTGTTTTTTACTCTAAAATATATTTTATTACCTAAACAAATATATTTTTATTGAAAATAAATAAATACAGTTACTGAGTAGCCGTTTGACACTATTCATATGGCTACTCAGTACCCGTATTGTGTAGGGAAAGAAAAGAAGGGCACCATAGTGAGATTGTCTTCCTTGTGCTATCTCTTCCCTACATATGAGGGATAGGGAAGGGATGAGGCCAACCATAATGCTAGCTCCAATCGAATGGCTGGACTTGGGTTTGTACAGAAGCCTAGTAGTAGACAAAGACAACTTTTTCTTGTGTGGATTGGATTGGCAAGTGCGGAAAGATATCAGCAATCTAAAATGTTTCCTCATGGGACGAAAAATAGATGATGAGTTCTTAATTCCATGTGAGTATGTGACGTTTTGAGATTAAATTGTTGACATTTTGATAAGCACTTCGTTGCATGTTGTTGTAATTTTATATAAGTTTTTCACTTATCATAATCATGTTTAGATGGACATAAACTAATGCAAATTGTTGTTTTTTTATATTGGTTTATTTTGGTCAATGCCTAATGAGATAGCGACTAAATTTAGAGATGTCTAATACTCTAATAAGCTCAACTCATTGTTCATGGAGACGAATTCCATTTCGAAGAAGAATGAAAACACATGAAAATGGATAACTATTTTAATGAAAAACGACCAATAATACGAAGTATAAGAGCGACAGAATGTATCCATGTGGATTAAAAGCTCTCTTACGCCGATGAAGGATTATCACGATGTGACAATAGGTGTATGTCTAAAATCATTTGCTATGATAGTACTGGTGCAGTCTTAAATCCGAAAATTGAGAAATTTATTGATGAAAAAAAAGAACATCCAAAAATTAAAAACAATCATTATTACCAAATTCTGTACCGATCAAAAAGAAAATTCCGAAAACTGTGGAATTTAAGGATAATTTTTTTTTGAAAAAAACAAAAAAAAATCACAAAATCAAGGAGTTTACCGATAAAAATAAAATTATCTGAAAATTGAAAACAACCGAGGTATTTTCTTTGCAAATAAACAACCGAATTTGTTGTTTGTCCAGTTCGACCACACAAAAAAAGTAAAGTGTTTCTTGAATAGCGTAGAGCAATGACTTTTCTTCTCGTTTTTATTGGTTAAAAGAAAAAAGAAGAGATTATACAAAGATTTGGTTTGAACATGACACAACTCATGTCATTTCTGCGTTGTATAAATAGTGTTGTAGTTCCTTAAATCTTGCTTGTTTATCGGGAAAATTATGTATCTTTTCTGAAGACAGTGCACACTTTTCTTATAATTCCACGATTGCACTTCTCACAAAGATATACCAATTAAGCACAATTTCAAAATTGAACTCTCCTCCATTTGGCGTTATTCTCAAGAGAACAATATGAGCGACTTTTCTCTAACTACAAGAGATGGATTTCTTGAACATTAACAAACTCACAAGTAAATTTGTATCTCTCGCCAGTTACGAACAAAGAAGTTGAAATCAACGATCTTGATGATAGAGGCACTAGAAATATTACTTTCTTGAGAAAATAACAACGACAAAAACTATTCTCTAGGCCGGTTACGAACAAAGAGCGTAATTTTAGCGATACGACTCACTTAAGAATTATATCTTCCCTAGCCATGTACTGACGTATAGATTAAAGTTTTCGATCTTATTCCCTGGCGGTTATGCATTAAGAGAGGAAAGACGATAACTAAGACCATCTTATGGAGTTCATGCAATATATTTAATCGTGGGTAGAACAATATTGCAATTCTCAAAATAGATTAATTCTCTTTAGCAAGTCCCGAACAAAAAGAGTTAAGATCTTAACCCATGAGAGCATATGAGGTATCCGTTCTAATTACCATAAGTATGATAGCAAAGAACAAATCTCACAAAATAAGCAGTACACATAATAATCGATAAAGATTAGGTATTACAATCATATTCTAAGTAAACTTTAATAATTGAAAATAATAAATCTGAAGTAGCTAATTTAGAACACATAAATAGGCTACTTCAGAAGCTAGTGTTCCTTCTTAAAACAAAAATAATAAACTCCTATAATGAGTTAACTATAAACTTAAATTGGATCTCAATGATTCAGACCTTTCAAGAATTCTGTAATATACAGTTCCATCAATGTCTTTGATTCTCTTGGCAACACCTTGGTTATACTTGTGAGTTAAAACACTTAGTTTTTAACTGACAATGCGAACAAATTCCTTATCCTTCTTGCTTTTTGAGGTAAGTTTCTTTTGATTTTGAATCATAACTCGATGTTGTTCAAGTGTTTTGGCTTGAACACCAACTGTATTGGCTAACAACAGATAAAGATTTGTTATTTATGCCTTGGAATCATTGGAGGTATTAACCACATTTTTCATGGTTTCTGCATATCAGGAATTTTTTCTTTCATACTCATAACCACCAAAAATCCTTGTACTTCTTCTTCTTGATGGTTTCTTTTTCATCAATGAAAATTACTTCATGATATCTCTTGGAGTTACTCATTCTTGTAGGTAAAAAATAGTTGAAGGGATGCTACCAACTATATACTTTATATTATATACAAGAGTTAGAAGTAGGTTGGGAAGGCAATTACTTCCTTATACAGGCAACCAACGGTTTATGAAAGAGTTACCATTGGCAAAACTAAGGTTCGTGGATGGTCATATGGATATACCTCCAAATTTTTTAGTTTAAATATAAAAAAAATACGATTAGATGGAGATCAAAGACCATAAATTCCATATTAACATGCTATTAAAGAGTTCCCATGAGTCATGTTCTCGTCTCTTGCTTAGGAGTCAGATAGTCATGGAGAACTCTATGTATGATCTTTGATGCCCACATCAAGTCATTATATTTTGGATTCACTATTACAAAGTTGTTGCTGAAAAAGCGGGGGTCTAACAACCACACCCAATATTTCATTTAGGAAATCTATATGGACTAACTCCAATATGCTTCCAAGAGAATCAACTAGACAATCAGACTCAATCAAGGAAAATACATCCAAAACTTATATCTATGTTTCTCAATGTAATCAGCAAATCAAACAAATAGAATTCCGCGAGCATGATTATTATAAGACACAACTTGAACGGTACCAAGAACCAATATTCAAGTGTCAATCAATTTATATCAACAACCAAAGGTTGGATTATCTAATTGATTGAACTACGCATAACCTGTGATATTTCTATTATATATATATAATAAACAAATATAATGCGGACAAGAAATAACACAGACACCATAAATTTTGTTAACGAGGAAAGCGCAAATGCAGAAAAATCCTGGGACCTAGTCCAGATTTGAACACCACACTGTATTAAGACGCTACAGACTCTAGCCTACTACAAGTTAACTTCGGACTGGAATATAGTTCAGCCCTAACCAATCTCACACTGATTGAGGTACAGTCGCGTTCCTTACGCCTCTGAATCCCAGCAGGACTCTACGCACTTGATTCCCTTAGTTGAGCTCACCCATAACAAAAGTTGAAACGACCCAAATTCGAATACTTGATAAACTAATCTGTCTCATACAGAAAAGTCTATTGAATAGATAAATTTGACTCCCAAAGAAATACTTATGAGTTTTTGTTCCGTATTTTGATAAATCAAGGTGAATAGGAACCAATTGATAAACCAGACTTATATTCCCGAAGAACAGCCTAGTAATATAAATTAACTCAAAATAATCTTAACCGTATGGAAGCAGAACAAGATATTGTTGAATCATAAATGATGAGACGAAGATGTTTGTGACTACTTTTTATCTTACATATCGAAAATTGAATCTCGAGCAAATCTTAGAGAAGATAGTACTCAATATGATAGAATAAAGTAAGATCGGAACATGCAACTACAGAGAAAATAGTTGGGTACTCTTGCTTTAGAATCCCAATGAAGTCTTTAAGTTGTTAACCTATAATGGTTTTAGAAAAACCTACGTTAAAGAAGAATCGACTCTAGTCGCAAATAGTATCACACAGTAGGTGTGAGAATTAGGTTTCCCAGTTGCTAGAGTTCTCCCTTATATAGTCTTCAAATAAGGGTTTGCAATCAATGTTACATTGGTAACAAAGCATTCAATATTCACCGTTAGATGAAAACCTGTTTACATTCAAGCTAATATCTTTCAACCGTTAGATCGAACTTAGCTTGATACACACAAATTAAATGTATCTATATTTAGATATGGGTAACCGTACCTAAACGTGTACACTTGGTAGCTTAACAATAGTTAACCTAAGTTAGCTATATGAACACTTTTATATCAACCTTGTTCTCTTAATCACAACTAGTTCAAATGACTCAAATGAAACTAGTTATAGAGTTGTTCAATTGTTTATATTCTCATAGAAGTATACAAGGCACAATTGAAAGAAAATCGATTTTGATTCACTCGAATCAATTCATGACCATTATAGCCACGGTTTGCAAAAGATTACATTCCTAATTCTATAATAAATGTATTTGTCCACGAATAAACAAATTTTAGAACTTAACCCACCCGAGTATGCAAATGAGAACGCATACTTAGAGTTCCTTCCTTGGTCTGTCCGCCAGTATATGAACATGTATGCATACTATAGTTCACGACCAAACTCAGTTGAATTCCCGGACTTGAAATGTACGCCAGTACGCATACGGGTATACATACTAAGTTCCCGGACTTCAACTGGTCAAACCAGTATACATGCAGTGTTATATTCAATCAATGGTTAATTGTTTTAAACTCCATCTGTTAGAGGATTGCTCGGTCGAACTCGCATGCGTTGCTATCTCAAGCATGTTTGTCAATGTTAGTGATCAAAACTATAAAGTCTTGATTTCAAGTCTACTATAGCTAAGGTCTCGGACTAGGATATAAAGTTTAGTTGAGTTCAATAACTCCATGGCGATCATCATACAAGACGAAGGACTACTCAAGGAACCAGTGGATATTCATCGACTAAAAGGTATGTGGATACTTGAACTTATCTATCACTCAAAAGTCTATCTACTTTATCTCCTATATTGAGAAAAAAGTCGTATTACTATATAGACTAAGATCACATGTGATATTTCTAGCTGAGTATATCTCACTTATCTATTTCTCGAAATATGTGTTGGTAAAGCTTTCGCTTTAGCCAAGTTCATTTTTACCTAGTGACGAAAGTCATGTTATGTTTCAATCATTTTGGAAATCGCTCTGACGAAAAATAGTTTGTGAATAACAACTATATAACGCCCTCTGAGAATGTTTCAATGATTGAAATGAGAGTTTAGACAATATAACCATTGGAGGATATAAGCATTGTTGTGGTAACACATATATGTATAAGTCCTTATTGCTTGAACCGAAGTTTACGAACTTTGTTGATCAAGTGAAACTGGAGTAGTGCGTGATCTCAGTCCGCGAACTCAGCATACAAGCTCAGTCCGCGAACTGGCGTAGTTCTCGAACCCAAGAATTTCTGCTGAAGTTTGTGAACTCCGTCCGGGAATTTAAGTCCGCGAACTTGAGTAGGTTATGTCTAAAAACGATGTTTGTGAACTTATCTTAATAGACTAAGGAATGTTATTGAAAACTGTGGCTTTATAGTTCATGAATCGATTTGAGTGAATCACATCGTTTTTGCTTTAATTGGGTCTTGTGTAGTATATAAAGATCTAAGCAATTGAAAAACTCTCTAACTAGTTCATTTGAGTCATTTGGACTAGTTATGGTGAAGAAGAATATGGTTGATATGAACGTTATCATTTGGCAAACCATTTGGTTAACTAGTGTCGAACCAACTAATGTACAAGTTTGGGTACGGTTACACGAACCTAAAATTGTCTAGTACATGTGTGTATGACAAGCTAAGTTGTCGATCTAACGGTTGATAAATATTAGATTGAATCTAATCAGGTTTTCATATAACGGTGAATATTGAATGCTTTGTTACTAAGCTAACATTGATTGCAAACCCTGATTTGAAGACTATATAAGGGAGAACTCTAGCAATTGAGAAACCTAATCCCCACACATTCTGTGTGATACTGGTTGTGCTAATCTAGAGTCGATTCTCCTTTAACTTTTGGTTTTCTTCTTCTAAAACCAAGTTAACGACTTAAAGACTTCATTGGGATTGTGAATCCAGAACGATACTACTTTTCCTGTAGTTGTGTGATCTGATCTTCCTGTTTCTATCGTATGAGTACAATTGTAATAATTGGCTTGATATTTCTATTTCTGATAGGCAAGATATAAAAGTAATCACAAATATCTTTGTCTCATCGTTTGTGATTCCACAATATCTTTTTTCGTTGCGTCGATTAAGACTATTGTGAGGTGATTGATAAAACTGAGTTGTTCATCGGGAATATAATTCTGGTTTTATTGATTGGTTCATGTTCACCTTGATTTATCAAAAGACGGAACAAAACTCATAGGTTTATTCGTGGGAGACGAATTTATCTATCTTGTAGACTTTTCTGTGTGATACAGATTTATTTATTAAAGTCTTCGAATTTGGGTCGTAGCAACTCTGGTTGTGGGTGAGATCAACTAAGGGAATCAAGTGCGCAGAATCCTACTGGGATCAGAGGTGTAGGAGCATAAATGTACCTTGGATCAGTGTGAGATTGATTGGGGTTATATTACAGTCCAGACCGAAGTTAATTTGGTGTAGGCTAGTGTCTGTAGCATCTTAATACATTGTATGTTTAATCTGGACTATGTCCCGGGGTTTTTCTGCATTTTCGGTTTCCTCGTTAACAAAATTCTGATGTATGTGTTATTTCTTTTCCGCATTATATTTTGTTATACAATTGAAATAATACAGGTTGTGCGTTTTTCAATCAATTAGAATATCCAATCTTATTGGTTGTTGATTTAAATTGATTGACACTTGGATATTGGTCTTTGGTACCATCCAAGTTATCTCTCTTTGATTAAGGCTCGCAGATTGTATTTGCTTGAGTAAATAAAATTAAGAGATTGAGATAATAACTCCTTGAGATATTTTCTATTGTTTGAGTCTAACTGTCTAGTTGATTCTCTAGAAAGTAACTCGGAGTTGTCCATACAGATTGCTAATCAAAATATTGGGTGTGGTTGTTAGACCCCCGCTTTTTCAATTGGTATCAGAGCTGGAAAACACGTTCAAGACCTTACAAGTCTGTGTTTGTAGCGATATGACTCTATGGACAGAGGTGTTATCTCAATAAACGTACCACCAGTCTTCGATGGCTCTAATTACTTATGGTGAAAAATTTTTATGCGAGCTTTTCTTCAAGCATGTGATTTTCAATCATGGGTATATGTTGTTAATGGCTATGATCCTCCCGTTGTGGCAGTTGGAAACGTAAACATTCCAAAAAATATTGATGAATACACCCCTGCCAAAATACTTGTTGCAAAGAAAAATTCAAATGGTTTGAATGCAATCATACATGCCATTACCCCAAATCTTCAACACCATGTGTCAAATTGCACTAAGTCGCAGGAATCTTGGAATATCTTAGCAACGGTGTTCGAAGGTAATTCCAGTGAAAAGTAAGCTTGACTTTAAAATCTTAATTCCAATTGGGAAAACCTTCGTATGGCAGATGAAGAAACACTTGATGAGTTTAATCACAAAGTGTCTGAAATTGTTAATGCATCTTTTGCATTGGGTAAGACTATTCCTGAAAAGGACATTGTGATAAAAATTCTCAGATCGCTGCCATCTAGATATGATTCTAAGAAGCATGCCATCGTTGAGGGAAATAACCTTGATACTCTCTCCAGAAATACGCTGGTTGGAAAGATTAAGATCTTTGATCATGAACATTCATCCAAATCTAAGGATGTTGCATTCAAAGCACTAAAGGACACTAAATTACTTGATAAAAGTAAAAAAGTGTATATATCTGAAGATGATCACTTTGAGACAGATTTATTAGTTGAAGATCTTGAAAAATCAGTCTCGATGTTCACAAGACAGATTAGGGATCTTCTATTGAAGAGAAGTAAACGGTTCTCCAGAGATAAGCCAAAGGCATCAGTCAAACCTCATAATTGTGTTCCTCCTAAAAATATGGATATTGATGAAACTGATGATGATGATATGCCTCAATGCTTTAAGTGTAAAGGATTTGGTCATTTTGCAAACGAGTGTCCAAATCGGAGAAAATACACTGGGAACAAAGGTCTTGTTGCTACTCTTGATGAAATGTCTGACAATTATGATTCAAATGAAGACGAGAATTCAAGTGTTTCACTTCTTGGTGAAAATATTGATTTTGATAATTGTAGCAATACACATATCAATTTCGGTATTCTTTCAGGAGATAATCCAACCATTCTGGAAGAAAAGATTGACACTTTCCTTGGAAACTCTGTTTATAATGTCTCAGGTCAATATGTGCTTAGCTGCTTGCACATTCCAGAAGCCTGATTTTTATCCAAGTTTAACGTGCTCATATTGTTCATTAAAGGGTCATGAACTCTCTAGGTGCTACAAGTTCAAACACCAACAAAGGCATGTCAACAAACTTCAATGAAGAGCAAATCATCTAACAAGAAAGCTTAAACTTGCTCAGAAGACCGCTGAGGTATGTAAGATTTTATCTTCGTCTAAAAAGTTAGTTTACAAGGATAAGCCAAGACCACTAGAGAATAAATTATGGTCAAATAGTTTTGATAGACAGAGGTCTTTGAAATCCTCCCAAGAGGAAATTGGTGGACAAATTGTTTTTCACCACAACGCAACTTGATTGTGTTGTTTTTAAAATCTTATCTCATGTGCCTGATCAAAAGAGACAATGATTTTGTACCTCTCAGGCTTTAGGAAAAGTTTTTTTTTTCTTTTCTTAGGTTTTTTTTTTGTCTATCAAACAAAATAAAGGGTACTATCGACAATTCTACTCTTCATATAAGAGTTGATCGTTTACGAACCTGTTTAAAGGTTTCGAACCCTACATTCTTTTTTCCTTCTCTAAAACCTCTTTTTATCTCAAGACTACATGTTGAGCTAATTGTGAATTCCTCTCACAAACCCATACGTTCACGCTCCAAGAATGATTCATCAGATGGAAAGGACGGTAATGTGATTGTTAAGCCATCAATCATGAAGGAAAAAGAAAAATATCCATTGCCTCCAACCTTAAAAAGAAAAAGAAGGAATATAAGGAAGCCAAGAGTTGTTCCTTCAAATTCTCAGAAGTTTTCTGATGTTCTTGAAGTGTTGAAGAAGCTGCGAAAGGAGATTTATCAAATAAAGGCTTTTGTGTATAAGACTCATGAGATTCAGAAGGCCCTGGTTCGACAACAACAACCAAGAAGGTTTATTAATATAAACTCCTACCTTAATGAACCTTATGTTCCAATGGATGTTGACGACAAGGAGTTCGGGGACGATAAAGAATTCTTCAAAGGTCTTATTTCCTAATAAATCTTCTATTTTTCTCTTTTGTTTAGAATAATAACTAGTGTTTTGGAATAGCCATTATTGTGATTACACATAGCTATGTCCAAAGTTTTCATCTTCTTGTTTTTAGATTTATTGGTTTAAATTCTAAACTTGTTTGGAAGATGATGGTTGCAGTATTAATCTTTATGGTTTTATATATTGCAATATTTTGATGGGATATATGTGTTCACGTCCGTGAACTTGATTGTCCCATATTTTGTCAAAAGTAAAGTCGTTCATGAATTGATATGCAAATATTGATAAAAGAATGAATAGACTTTTGGCAAAACACAAAAGTTAAGCCTATAATGTCAATTATTGATGTAAGATAGGTTAAAATATTTTGTGATTCAAGGATTATGTCTATTGTGTGTCATTGTGCAAATGGTGATGGAAACATAGAATGAATCCTTGTGTATTCTGCAGTAATTGATCTTCCCTGATCTATTTTTTGTGTATTACTGTGAGACTCCGTATTATGTCTTATGTTGAGCACTAGACAACCAAGTTGATTATTTTTATGATTAGCTTAGTTGTTTTCCATAAGGTACTTTACATCGAGTATTTTGAACTAAATCAATCATCTTACAGTGCAAGAATGTGCCAAAACAGCGAACAAAAGTAGTGAATTTGATTGAAGAGAAACCCTTGCAGTTAAGACCAGAATGGATGTGGAAGACCAATGATAAGAAGGAAGAGAGATTCAAAACACATGAAGATGAGATTTTTCCACCAAACAAAGGCAAGACGACGAATCCTCTACCCAAGGAAAAAATTTCTTACAAGGCCGTGTTATTAAACTTGGAAAATGATGGAGCAACTAATCAAAAGGCAAAGAATGATTTTCCCAGCATAACGTTTAAGAAATCAATTAAATAGAAAGAAGTGAATGATTTTCCCAGCAGAAGGTTCAAGAAAGAAAATCATCAGAAGACGATGAATAATAATAGGAGCATAAGGTTCAAGGAAACAATTAATCAAAAGGTAATTAATAATTTTCCCAGCACGAGGTTCAAGAAAGATATTAATCAGAAGGCAGTGAATGATTTTTCAAGGACAATGTTCAAGAAATCTACTAATGAAAATATGATGAATGATTTTCCGACTATAAGGTTCAAGAATGCAGTTAATCAGAAGGTAATGAATGATTTTTCAGATATAGGTTTCAAGAAGATGAAGCAAGCAGAATTTCAAGAATATATGAAAATAATACAAAATAGAAGAATTGTTCAACCATTTGATTGGGGCATCCAACATGATCCAGGCCCAACAAGTGTTACTCGATCCAAGAAATACCATACCTAGGTAAGTGCTCAAATCTATCTAAGGGCGGCGAACACTCATAAAACTTAAAGAGATTTTTTAGTCTAACATTTCTCTCATAATGTCATAGTCTAGGGGAAAATTCGTCATCATTTTTGGCCCCTTTTGTCAGTCAAAAAAATAAAATAAATAGGGGCAGAGTTATCACCATGTTTGGCCCCTTCAGTCAGTCAAAAAAAAAGGGGGGGGGGGAGGGGGCAAAATCGTCATTATTTCAAGCCCTCGTCAAAAACAAAAAATCCAGGGGCAGAGTCGTTATTATCGTCAAAAATATAAATAAATCCGAGTGTAAAGTCTTTATTATGTCAAAACAATAAATAAATCCAAGGGCAGTGTCATTATTATGTCAAAAAAAAATAATCTAGGGGCACCACTTTCATCATACTGGGCCCGTGTCATTAGAGCATTTCAGTCTTTTATTACAGTGGTCGATCTTAAAGAGAGATATTTTAGTCCATTTGTATGACATTATTAGTCATGTATGTCATCTCCTAAAGTTCTATGAGCAACGGACGTCCAAACGGGTAGATATAAAAAAAAATGAAAAGAAAAGAAGAAAAAAAAAGAGATAGAAAAAAGGAAGAGTCTCGAGGAGAAATTGCAGATTTGAAACATCGAACGTCATCCCTGGAAAACAACACGATCTTGAATCATTTTTACAGTTTGAAGCGAATATGTGAAGTTAATTATAGCTGGGAGGATTGACAAATTTGAAAATTTGGATGGGAACGGTAATAGTTTTGGTGGCATCTATCAGACACGTGGCAGGTCAGGATTCCTAAACCTTTGTATATATTGAGTAATAAAAAACAAAAATAAATAAATAATAATAATGAGCGACTCGACCCCAAGCCATGCAATCTTCCCAAGTTGGTTTCGATCAACATCTTTTACAGTTCCTACGTCACCTGATTACTACAGACGGCGCCGGCTTTGGACCTTACAACAGCGTTTGGCTACACTGCCTATCTCGGAATGTGGCTTAGGTATATACACTATGGCTGGCACCATTCAATATTGTTACGTAGCATCATGTGTATAAACAAAGCATCTCCAGAACATTATCTTACAAGGTACAACATAACCCAACCCCCATTTTCAGAACGCGTTGAATCAGTTTTTGCAAGTCTGTAGTATACCCTCTTCCTCGTTCAACATAAGTGACATCGCCCCACAGCCCATGCATCACTTGGCGAAGCGTTACTTTGAAGTCGTTACGAAGAGTATTCTAACCACTTTCACTTTAACTGAACGCGACTCAATATTATGGCAATGCAATCAGAAATCTCATTCACAATATTACCTTAAAGATGTCCCTATTCAGGTACTCAATCAATCGATTGGACCATGCCAGTTTAGATCGGTTGTACAATATAGACTTGGCATACCTTTTCGAAGACGATAGCTTTTGTTCCTGCTATAACATGTCTATGGATCGATTCGGAGATCATGCCATTCACTGTGCAAGTGAAGTTGGCCTGAAATATCGGCATGATATGGTATGATATTTTCTCGCGGAGCTGTGTTATAAAGCTGGGGTAGCAGCAAAGAAAGAGGTTTCTATGGGCTTAACCTCAGATAGACATACTCCTCTCAAACCGGCTGACATTATGGTTTATAACTGGGAGAATGGTCGTGATATATGCTTCGACGTCACATGTGTTTCACCATTTTCTAAAGGAGGAAACCGTAGCTTCATGCCTGGATATGTTATTTCTGTTGCAGTTAGCTGTAAGCGAAACAAATATGTTGATTTATGTTCATCTCTTGGATATAGTTTCGGTGTTTTAGCTTTTACTACTTTGGAAGAGTTGGGGGACGACATTACTATCTTTTTGAAGAGATTGAAGAACTGCATGGCGACTCATGATGTTAACAATAATTTGGGCGGTTCTATTTTCCATAGGCTAGGTATTATTATTCAGAAAGGCATTGGGCGCAACTTGTTGCGCAGCTCCCAGCCAAATCTTTGTAAATTCACTTCCAGTTTTCTTAATAAATGCCTATGTGACTCCCTTTCGTAATAATAATAATAATAATAATAATAATAATAATAATAATAATAATAATAATAATAATAATAATAATAATAATAATAATAAAAGGATTACCTAGCATTATTAAATAAGAAAAAAATAAAGAAAAAAGTAGTATTTATTAGGAACATGTGCTAATAATAGCTCGTTTGCAAGGTCATCAATTACAGGGTTTCTCCAGAATTTGGACGCAAAGCTCGAAGGTAAAGTGAGGCTTACTATCTACATAAAGATTGTGGCAATCAAGAATGCTCGAGGAAAATTATTTATCTAAAGCTCCTTATGGATCGTAGAAAGGACAAGTGATGATGAAAATATTTTGAACAAAGTCTTAAAGATTGAAGAGCCGCTACTCAGACGATGCAATCGATGTGATGATGTAGCATGTGGCGCAATCTGTATTTGCAGTAGTTGGTATGGCACAAGTACCGCTTCTTCGTGATCTCTATCACGAGGAAGTGTACTCGTGCAAAATAAAAATACTTAGAAATAATTCAAATAAACTTTCTAGTGTCATTCTGAATAATTTATGAGTAAGGAATCCAACATTTTAATGTGTAATATCGTTGTGTATGTCTTTGGAATTTAGTTGCACGCAAACCTCTGCCAAAGAGGGGCAACTATAGATACCCCAATTTTTCACGTCACGAAAGGTACGTTGCCCGATATCATATCCGAAGAAGTCCAAGACAAGTATGTTGCGAGCCCAAAATAATAACAGCCGGTCAAATAGGGTCTCGTATAAACCATGCAAATCCAAAAGTAAGCTTAGGTACCCCCGGTCCACCCAAATAATCAGCCATTAATTATAGTTTTGTTGGTATTGGACCTTTAGTTAAGTAATACACCTGGAAGTAAGACACCTACCCACTGGTTCTCAGATCCGGGTCCATTTCTTATGTACCAAAAATGACTTACTCGCCCGACCAAAGTAATATGTTAACATCGTGTCTAGCTTTGTTCCGAAGTCTTTCTATGTTAGCAAAGATCCCAAGAATAAATGAATGAGTTATTTTGTAAAGTGTCGTAACTTTATTGACTAATTAGGATCTGGGTCGTGAAACATGTAATTGATGTGTTAGGGTCGAAAACTAACTTTGACCGTCTGCCTTGTTTACGAAAATGCCCTTGTAAAATAGATAAACGACATAATATCCCGATCCCAATTAAAAACTTAACCGGGCAAATTAAGGGCTAACTGAAATTTTAATAAAAATTCACAGAACTTAATGTGCAGCTTCTTTGCGTTTTCTCTCTCCAGAAACCCCGTTTAAGAATCCTAGATTAGATTTTGATTCGATCATCAGTTGAATGTCTATGTAGTGGTCGAAATTAGTGCATCTTCGTCAATGGTTCTTAAGCATACAGGTTCAAAATGAGAATATCAATGGAGCAATTGTGAAGGAGGAGGAAGAAGTATTGGGGGATCTTATTTGAATTGAATAATTACTGACCTCTTAACGGATCAGTACATTTAATTGATGAAGACGAAGAACACTCTATAGAATTGGGGGTAGGGCTCTGTTTTGAAAAAAAATTAGGTTTCAATTTTTATTTCATTTTCCCTGTGGACTAACTTGATGAATTGTTATTTAATAAACATTGAAACAGATTCATGAGTTATTACATAGAAGGCAAGCGAGCAACAAGCTGCGCCGCAAGCCCTTTTTGAATGGCAAACCCTATCCTCTTAAACACAAACTCTTTGAACTCTCGCTAGGAGTCCAACCACCTCCGGAGCTTGATGAATTTGAAATTTTATTTGTTTAATTTATTTATTTCTATTTAATATCTTTGTCAAATTTAGTTTCTTCAACTTGTTGTCTTACAGATTCAATCGAAATTCAACTCAATATTTTGGATGGATTTGGGGATTTCTGATTTCACGGGAAATATCAAAATTTTACTGGAAGAAGATGGAAAAGGACGAGAGCTATATAAATTTAACAGTATTATTACCGTCAAAGCTAGTCAACTGATGGTCAGGGTGCTTTGAAAAATAAAAATAGTCAAGTAACTAATTCTCAACGGTCTTCAGTTAGTCTATGACCCTAACGCATCAAGTGCATGTTTCACGACCCAGATCCTAATTAACCAGTAAAGTTACGACCCTTATACAAAATATCTCTAAATGAATATATTGAGTTTCTAGTAATGAAACAGGATAATAATTTTAAAATGAGAATAATATTAATTAAATTTGGAAATAATATTTAGGTTTTTAATATGAGCGTTCCGATCATAATCACTTAATCTAAGGGTTGTAGTTAATGGGAAAAGCCTATAAGTAGCTAGCTAATTCTTGCGTTTAGGGAGGATTTTTGGGGGTTGAGGAAAAATTCTAGAGAAGAAATTAGGAGAAGTCTAGGTTCGGTGAAATAGTTTTGAGGGCTAAATTATTGAAGGTGTTTGGGAACTATATTGCGGCGTCGTTGATTCTTACTAATCTAAGTAACACCATAATTATACGGCACTGAAAGCAGGTTGGTGCCAGGGTTTCCACATCTCAAACTGTGTCTGTATCATAGGTGACAAAGTGCGCAACTGGTAATAAAATTCCTTTATTGAACTTTGTTTTCGTATTTGAATCCCAAAAAAGATAAACGTACCGCGCACAAAAACCACCCCAAAACCGGGTTGAGAAAAAAAAAAAAGGTGGGTCCCACATTTCTTTTAAACGAATCCCCTGTTAACTCTTCCTGGGGCCCACCAAACTGTGAGAGCTCGGTTTCTGCTTTGTTTTAAGGCTCGGTCCGTCTAGCAAAGTTGCAACCTCATATATGAATCTATTATCTCTTTTCATTTCTTTATTCCTTCTTATTTAATCCACCACTTGATTAATCTCACATGAGATGCTTACCTTGTTTAGATTCGCACATACATAAAGATAAAATACTATGAGCTATTTCTTTTGATGTTGGGCTGCGTCACATGCATGCTGGATGTTTAACATGATATTTGGCATTTGGTACAAACAGTAGCTGGTTTGGACTTGGACTTGTTTGGTTTAGTTCATGACATCTTTATTTTGTGCACCACAATCCTATTTGGCATTAATATTGATTCATGATTCATAGGATTTAGAATTTGATAAAAATAGTAATTTGATTCATTGTTTGGACATATATATAATATTAGTAATAATAATAATAATAAATTTCTGCTTTATTATTTTGATTTAATTTAATAATTTGGGTTCTAATAAGTTTGGTATTTTTGAAAGTGTATAATATTGTCAAGTTTGATTTTTTTATTTTTGCAACTAAAACCATAGCATCCCAAATATAAAGTAGAGGCCAGTCTTCGGATTGGACGGGCTAGGTGCCTCACACCTTCCTAGCTTGATTCCCGGACTTATTCTATATTTCGGACCAATGCTTATTTTGGGTCCCAACTCCTTAAGTTGGGTGGCGACTTCCCTTATTAATAATTTCCACGTGATTCCCATTTCGGATATTTAGAGATCTTAACGGATTTCGACGGTATCTACAGTGATAAAATAAAAAAGGAGATAAGAGTGTTTGAGGGTGTTTGAGTTAGGCTGAAAACCCACGCTATTTATAGAGGGTCTATTATGGGTTTGATGGCAATATTTTTTCCCCAATTTGTGGAAAAGCAAAGCTACCCTTACTTAACCCAAAAGATAATCCCTGTTCACAAACCCCCAAAACGTTTTTCGAAGGTTGGTTACTGATATCAGAAACATCAACATTTATTTAACCAAAAATATTACATTGGGTTATTACCACACTCATTCATAAATTAAAAACAAAAAGCCAAAAAAAAATTAAAAAAAAATGAAACATTATAAATCTATGTCATTGTCGGCTGACCCACGATTACACTTAGCCCATGTAACAAGCCTTTCAACCGGTAGGCGACCCTACTAGACGAGTTTTGTCTCGTGAGGGTTTACAAAGAGGTTTACCAACCCTACTGGACGAGTATAACATCCTTAAGGAGCTCGTACAGATCATCATACTTGAAAGGCCTCTTTGAATCCGCACGAAAATCGATCCTGGCTCTTGTTTTCTGTAAATGTTAACAAAAATAAAATAAAATTATTCGACGTTCATATTTATAATTTAAGTGCTAACACTGGATATTTATGGAAGGATATGTTTACTAACCCGAGCTTCGTACGATAGTGTAGGATGGGTTATGTTTACATGAAGCAGACATGTAACAAAAGCATCGTCATCCGCGGTTATCAAAGCAAATTATTTTTTAACCGATGCTTTAGTTCTGGCGTTATCGTTTCCGGTAAGATCTTCAAAGTTCTGAAGAACCCGGTTCTAAAGAAAATTTTGATCATCTTCTACTCCCCCTACTCCCCCCGGTGGACCCTGGTTTGTTACTGCAATCAATGCTCCCACAACTCCTAAATCTTCTCCACTACTGAAGCGCATGGTTGTATATAATTCAAAATATGTACAACTTCGTCTCACAAGTTATGTAAAAGTGGACTGGGTTATTTGGATGACCTTTAATAGGAAGGTCGAGGGTGATTTTTTTAAGATATGTAAAAAACTTTGTGGATATGATATTCAAGGGTAACCTTACTGACATTTTTATAGTGTCAATCCAATGCAAAAGGGATGCTTATGAACAACAATGACTGTTTATAAAAAGTTTATAACCTTGGTGACAATAAAGGGTCATTTGTAAATAGTGAAAATACTCATTCAAAAGAGTTTTGGACATTCACTGTAACAATGTATGTTGATTACTAGTTGTACATAAGCTGTATCGTCAAAATTGAATAGGGAGAAAGAGCCAGGGTAATTGGTAGTAAAAGCATACACATGAGAACGTATAAGCTTTATTTATAATAAAAGTTTTAATGTAATCCAAAATGAATTGTACTTGGTATTTAAAGTGTAGTTTAATTAAAAAAATTAACAACTTATAATGTTATAGGGAATAAAATAAAAATGCATAACAAGTCTCAGGAAATAAACCATAAGTGCAGGTTAAATCTTAGGAAATAAAACAAAAGTGCAGAAAAAGTATTAGGAGTCTTAGGAGATTAAACATAAGTGCATTCTGAAAAAGCGGGGGTCTAACAACCTCACCCAATATTTCGATTAGAAATCTGTATGGACAAACTTTAATATACTTTTAAGAGAATCAACTAGACAGTCAGACTCAATCTTAATAAAAAGTATATCAAAGAGTTAATATCTCTATCTCTCGATTTGATCTATACTCAAACAAATAGAAATCTGTTAGTATTTATCAAATACAATAGATATAAACTTGGATGGTGATAAGTGCATAATTCATATGATTTTAGTGTCCATTCCATACTTGCTTTAGCTATTATTCTTGCATATTTTCGTATTATTACTATTGTTTTCTCTTGTTTGCCTCTAATAGGTGAATCATCCAAAAAGGAGCTACAAAGTGCTTAAAAGAGCTAGTAAGAGAAGAATTCCAAGTATCCAAGTGCCCAAGTACAAGAGAAGTGGAAGAAAGGCGACGAAAAGGAGCAAGACGCTCATAATCAAGAGAAGGGCCAAAGACCGATCTTAACTCATTTAAATCAAGGATTTTTCATTACCATATTGAATAGAATTGAAAGATAAAAATAACGCAAAAAGAATGAAGTCATTCCGAGTTCGGATGAA